>MJUT01062497.1:87197-116914 GCA_002080005.1 Gigantidas platifrons | reverse complement strand
GCGTATCTGATGAAGGTTATTCCAGAAACGTTTGACTGTGAGCGTATCTGATGAAGGTTATTCCAGAAACGTTTGACTGTGAGCGTACCTGATTAAGGTTATTCCAGAAACGTTTGACTGTGAGCGTATCTGATGAAGGTTATTCCAGAAACGTTTGACTGTGAGCGTATCTGATGAAGGTTATTCCAGAAACGTTTGACTGTGAGCGTATCTGATGAAGGTTATTCCAGAAACGTTTGACTGTGAGCGTATCTGATGAAGGTTATTCCAGAAACGTTTGACTGTGAGCGTACCTGATGAAGGTTATTCCAGAAACGCATTGTGTGCACTATATTATATTTCTGCGTTTTTAATATGGATAGATGTTTGAAAATGTATTTCTTAGTTAGGAAAGCTGGTTTACTATACTTTGAAACCATTTGTGTAAAAAGATGTTTATTACGGCAAATGCAGCGTTAAATCATATTAGAGTCAAATTACCAGTTAGATATTATATAAAATATCATATTCAATTACACTTTTCATGGCCACCATAACAAGTCTTCTGAAGAAATAAGATACCTTGTTTTGAACAATAATTAGAAAATATTCAATATGGAAAGGCAATATCATTAATATACAATGAAAATATACACGATAGCTAATAAAACCATCGCCTTCCGTAGTCGAATGCTTATTATCAACCCTACTTCATTCAAAGACAAGCATGATAAATCTCTGGTAAAACCAGAGTTAAAACCAGCATTCTGATTGCTTCCTTGCTTCTCTGCAGAATAAAATGCTAAATTTGCCAGATCGGAATTGTCCAACACAATGCTGCTGTGTTTTGTCACTAACAGACGATTAAACATATTATGATTTGTAATAGTTATACCACGGTTTTCCCGAGTTAAATGGTTAAACAATCGAACGCAAAGCCGTTTAACTCGGAAAACCGTGGTATAAATTATTTGTTACATGAAGCCATGCAATATCACATCTAGGTCGTTGATTATTGCACGGCTCTCTGATAGTAATACGACTACAACCCAGATTTAAGTATGCAATATCTCGTATTATTTCATAGTTCTTAGCTCTTACTGTTAATTAGCTCGGTCTAGTACTAAACAGACATCATCATCATGTCATAAAAATGTAACTTGTTTTATAGGTGACAAATTTCTCACTTGGCGTTTAGTTCAATCATCTTGCTGAATGTTGTCTTAATTTGACAGAAGAGAGTACAAAAAGAATAACTCGAATTATTTTTTCAATAAGACAATATGAGACTCGAATAATCATGCTGTGGCGGGTACTTAACCGGCATTACCAGGCTGTGGTCATACAGAAATGACAAAAGCACTGGTTCTTGCATTAAAATGTTGTGTGACACGCTGTGCCCGTGATTCCAGTGTGATGCATTATTGTATGGTATCAGTCTACAATAGCCAAATAATCGTCGTCATGTTGATACGAGTATTCAATGTCTGTTGCTTTCGGTCTACAACCTCTGTGCTTGGTTTCGTTATAATTTAGAATGTGTTTCTAATCCATTGCTTCGCTGATCGCGAGCCGTAAATCAAATATGGTTGACGACTAAGGTCGATTAAAATACCATAGATTTACAAAGTGTGTAAAGCATTTGTTTTACTATCAACAGCCCGTATACTGGGGATTTGTTTTAAACGAGAGCTATCAATCTCAAGTTATTCCGAACGTAAATTAGATATTCTTTCTTGATTACTTTTCATCTAAAGTTTCTACAAAACACATCAAAGGAGATGATTGCAGAGAAAATACCATTACAAAAATAAATTAAAACATTGATCTGCAAAATAGGCGTAGTTACTTTCGGGAAAAAATATCCTTCGGAAATCTCTTTCTTGACAATTCAATTATATTGCCGATATCGTTCCGAATAGATTAGATACAGTATAATGATCACTTGATAGCCACCAGAATCGATTTTTCTAAGACATGCAGGATTTTTATATCATCTTCAACTCTTTCTCATTTCCGTGCAAACTTAATAATTTATAGAAAAAATGGAAGAAAACCAATAAGAAAGACAAACAAGGAGTTATTATCCTCTAGCAGCAGGTGCTCGGAACACTACGACATCGTTAAATTCTATCCAATCTCTCAGACACTTTAGTTTTATGATACCACTTAAGGAAACAGTATTAATCTTTTCTTCGGATGACGTTTTCAAGTATAACAGAATCGTTTCAGTGTTTCTGAAAATTAAATTGAATCAAGGGACACAATTATAGTTGTCATGGCAACTAGTTTTTGTAATTTTATTTATTAAACGTATTTGTTTTAGATTTTATTGCACTTCTATACTATTCCTGTTGAAATTATGAAAAGAAAGTTTGAACAGTAATGGTCAACAATTCCACTAATATCTACAAAACAAACAATCATTTCTCCCTTCAACTCACTGAACATTAAAAAGACCATCACCTATGACATTGGAGTGCCCGGGTGGCTCAATGAGTTGCGTAGTTGGATTACCTAACAACTCATACAAGCCTTTCACCAATGCGGCGTGGGTTCGCGCTAGGCTTTGTAAATTACAAAAAAGGGTGCACTCGACTCGCAGCCGCAAGATATACAGTTTACTAGTTGTTTGCCCATGGTCGGTGGTTCTTTCCGGGTACTCCGGCTTCTTCCACCACAAAAACTGATCGCCATGATATTGCTGACAGTGGCGCTAAACACCAAAGCATCAATCAATCAATCAACCTATGAAGTTGGAAATCCAGATCCTGGCTTGGGACAGTTGACATAATTCGTAAATTCTGGCCTTTTCTCGTTTTTTTTTAAATTTATATATATTTCCATAGTAACTACAAGGTTATTTAAATGATAGGAGTATTAATTATTTGATGTACCCATACATTAATTATTCAAATTAAATTTCTATAGCCACATCAAATCCTTTTTCTTTTGTTTAATTATAAATATTAATTATTATTTTCAAAAGATACTTCAATAAATCATATTGAATTAAACGAAAACGTCAAACTGTTACTTAAAGATTCCCCCATAGATTTCTTTCGCCATTAAGACGAGATCCCCTTGAGATTAGAGAATTATCAACGATATATAATCTCTGCTCATAAAACTACCATTGTTGTGTCTTTGAAAATCCCCAAAGATAATATTATTCCAACGTTTACGTAATTTGGCGATAAGACTACGGAGAAAAGTTTTTAAAGATAAGCTGAACATGGAGGGGGGGATTAAAATATATTTCTTAACAATTTAGTTCTGTAAGCTCTTTGTTATAGAAATAAATTACCAAAAAGGAGCAAATCTTGGATTAACTCACGTTATGCTACATTAACTCACGTTATGTTACATGGGGAGTGTTAAAGTTGTGGTTTATAAGGTTGGTTTATGCTTTATGGTGTTTAACGTCACTTTCAACAATATTTAAGCTATATTGTTGCGGTCAGTTTTATTGGTGGAGAAAGCCGGAGTACTCGGAGAAAATCACTTTATTATTTTTTTTTAAATAATTATAATATATTTCGAAGAAGAATAAAATACATGCATTTTGATTCATTGCAAATTAAATGGTTTACATTCTTTGACAAAAGTGTTATTTTATATCATTAAAAATTAGCATGAATCCGCTTTTAAATTGTCGAATGGTTTAATCGATAGATTTTACGAATTATTGCTTTTATCTAAAAATGTTCTGTTTTAATATAATTATGCCATAATGTTCTTGAAACAATATTGAACGGTTTTTAATATGTCCTCAAAAGGTACATGAAAGAAACTGGTAAAACCTGTCCTTATCTATCTGACCCCGCGGGTACTTGACGCATATTTTTGACAAAAATGAGATATAATATCTTTATAGAAATCTGAAATCTTATTTGAATGCATTAGACAAATATCGATTTGGTTGATAAAAATCTTGATAGATCTTAATCTATAAATTTGACCAGTATCGAAATGTCATTTTACAAATGTTGTTTGACTTTTAAATTAGATAGAAAAATATGTCATTGCGAATCAAAAACATGTCATCGTGATTACATTTTGTGCACATGGGTACTTTTCACTTTCGCTGAGTACAATGTCAAATTAAAAAATATCGAAAAAAATAATAATACAACGGTCTTTCTATAAAACCCAATGCAGTCATTAAGAGAGTCATTTATAATGAAGTGATTGATTTGTTATTTTAAAAAGAAAGCTTAAACAGTGATGGTCAACAATTCCACCAAAATATCAAGAAAAACGAACACTCACCTCTCTCCTCAACTCATTGAACATACAAATTAGACCACAACATATGACATTGGAAATCCAGATCGTGTCTTGGAACAGGCACAAAAATGTGACTGGGTTAAACCGGTTAATGGGCTCTGAACCCTCAACTAATGTCTCTTTATTTAATTGTTAATGGGCTCTGAACCCTCAACTAATGTCTCTTTATTTAATTGTTAATTTTTGACTTGTTTCGAAAGTTTAACTTTATCCTTTTTGCCCATTTATGCAAATATAATATGAAGTTCATTCATAGTGATCACATGACTATGACCAAATCTTATTTGTATTCACTTCCCCCTTGTAATGACTTTCTAAAAATCACAACTCGGTACGATCTAGTAGAACTTTTGTAAAAGTTCGGAAACCTCGGTGATTTAATAGTTCGCGTGGTCGTCTCGATCGTGGTAGATCGGGCGTTCGAGCCACGGCCAGGTATTTATATTTGCTGTTTCCATGCAAAACACTCGGCACTCTGAAGTACGAGCAAATACTGGTTGGCTCGGATCATGATAATGTGTCTGAGTGGAGCGAAATGTCTATCCGAGGACTGTTGTTTCAGTGAGCCAGCATAATAAAAATGCAACTAAGCGTGATGGTCTAGTACAAAGCGGACGCCATCATCATCTTACAGAAATGTGTCACATTCTTGTCATGGTGAGCTTATCTTGGCGTTAAACAACAATTTATGGGTTGACGGGTGATGATAGATAAGAATAGTTTTACAGTTTATATTTTGAACTTTGAACTTTTTCCCCCTTCCAATCTTTGACATTGTCCAAAATAACTGTAGAACTTCACACTTTTCGTGTTAACTTTTTAAACAAATTTGTCATAACAGGGGAGATAACTCTGAATGTATACGATTATACAATGTAAGAATGGTATAAGGATTTGTCTAGAAAAAATAATAGTACCCTATTGTTACGTGTGTTTACAATGTTTAAGATGATGATACATTTAAAAATATTGTTCTAGTGAATTAGTATTAAAGTATATTTCAAAATAATCAATGTTTAAAATTTGAATAAGTTTCTTATCAATTTATATTAGTAAATGCTTCGATGAGAGTGTCATGGGTTTAAATGTCTCAATCGGATGAAGTGGTCCGCGAAAATGTACCTGGAGGGACTTCAAACAAACTTTACAAACTAATTAGTTTTAGAGGATAATATACAGCTATTATATGTGAAATTTATAGCCTTCTTAGATACTCCATTTCTATGTGTGTACATTTCAATTTCGATTTCATCCATGTAACTTACATCACCGACACCGAAATCGTTTGATAACTTAATTGTACATGTATACGCATAAGACAGACGGGAGAACGAATTCCTTTACCTGTGAATTCTGATAAAAGAAGAAAAGAATCCCCATATATAACATTGAATTTGTTTGTATTTGTTTTTGGATGTTATACAAAGATGTCCAGTACAACAGAGGAAACTATTTTGTCAAATTTAACATTGAAAGCTTCATTAAAGGTAGGAATGCATACATGTACAATGTGATTAATTTTTGCACCATGTTGACCTGTTATTTTGTATTGTTAAACATGTTGACCTGTTATTTTGTATTGTTAAACATACTTCAATTAAATTATGAATATTTATCATAGCGATTCAATTCTTTTTATAAAAAAAACAAACATTATTTATAATAAGGGACTTATGATTTACTCCCTTTTTTGTAAAGGCATGCTTTTCCCTGAGCCAGAATATTATTTTCACACGAAACAAAAAAAAACAGATTATTTCATTTTTTGGATAAGAAAAATCTGTAAATTTTCTTCAAATTTTACCATAAATTTATCTGTTGCATTTGTCAGATCAATTTATCTCATATATACATTGTGCAAAATATACATATATGAGAGAAGGCCTCTGAGAGAAGGCAAAAACAAATTAAAAATGATAATTCTATAATATAAAAAAACGAATTCGTTGTTTATTCATACATTGCTATGGATCCTCATTTCGCCCAAGTAAGTAAACTATATATATTTTTTTTCTTTATTTTGACAGTTATTCCCAGTTTATATGTTGCTGAAAATAAATGTTATAAAAGAATTTCCATATAAAAAAAATCCATTAGTAGCAACGCTATATTACAATTAAAATTCAACAGAACACTATGTTTAGACTAAAACAAGTGTCAACGGTCGATGCTAAATAGATTTCAACTCGTCCTGTGCTTAATGTGTCTGTGTGTGTGTAAGCTCACGTCCTATTTTCTAGGGAAACTCTAAATGTAAAAAACTGTGTAAGCAAAAAAAAAAAAAAAACGTAAATAAAATGTAGAGACATTTATGGTCGACATTATATATATTTTTATATTAATATAGGTCTTTTTTTCTCCTAGCATGCATTTTTTTTTAATCTCACAAAACCTCCATGTATTGAAGCATCTTTCATCTAAATATGAATCGACTTTTAGAGAGAGAGAGTCTATGGATTTTTTTTATTCAAATTTTACCAAAATCTGCAGGGGTCAGATTATCTAATTTTTCCATCTTTATTTTTTTTTTAATAAACATAGCTCCCTCTTATTCCCCTAAATGTTAAATGGTCTTTCTCTGAATTAGAGAGAGAGAACAAACATGCACTTGTTGTATCTATTATAAGTATAAGTATTTATTATCATGATATAGGTACTAGCAATTTAGCTATATATATACAAAATGTACATAAAATGAGCTGTAATATTGCTTATTGCCATTGGAAAGTCTGTAACACATCCCTGGTTGGTCATGATGCTATGATTTAGAATAATTGATATGGAAAAAAATGTCTAGACAGCGAAATACATTGAAGACATTGCTTAACAAAAAAATATTAACTTTGTATGCACAAAAATTGAAGCATATACTAGAATCAAGAGAAATTTGTATTTATAGGATACATGTGCAGAAGCTTTCGGAGAGGAGCCGAAAGTGGTGATGAATGGGTGGGGGGGGGGAGAGTCTTAACTGACAAGCCTTAAAAAAACCTTTTAAAAAGTATTTTGGCTTCAAGCAATCCCTTGTACCTCTTGGTAAATAGAATATGTTTAGCTTCCATGCTAAAAATGTAGCTTTATCAACGTTTTTTCCCCCAAAAAGTGACGAGGAGCAAAGTGGGGACAGCAACCTCCCACGGCTCCTACGCCCCTGATATGTATCCATTGACAATAGTCTCTCCCCAGATATATTTATACCAATGCTATTTTAATTAAATAAATTCAAAATTTTACAATAAAACCCCTTATATAGTCGTATTATGAATTTCATACAATACAAAATTGTAATACAACACCAATAAAAATGACCTACTAGCCAATATTTAACTTTGACGTGTATTTACTTTGTATCCTTATAATTTGGACAACTACTTCTTGATAAACACCCTTATTGTAAGCTGGGGTGGATAACAAGGGCTGAAATGGTGTAGTCCCGTTTATTTAACTTATCGAGCATTCTTTGATAAGAAAAGCTAGTTTTGTGTATTCCCTTCATTGTAATATCTGGTATATTATGATAAGAAAATTTAATTTAGAGTATTTATCATTTAATTTTATACGACAGAAGTTACGTGAATAAATATCACGTACTTATGTTTCTATAATGAACCGGCTATTTTTCTACTCAGATATGTACATGTACATGTACCTGTTTCTGTTAAATTCCGTTCAAATAAAATTTGTAACCTTGGCGGAATTTTTAGGATGTGTTACATTTCTTATATTTGTCCTCAAACAAAAACATTGATAAAATAATAAATCAGACCACGGTGACCTTTTCCTAGATAAGAGGTCATTTGGAATCAATCAACTACAAATATAGAAACCGGAAGTGGATATTCATCGTAGTAGCGAGAATCTTCAAGAGAAAATGCTATGTCCCCTTCCTAATCTCACTCGTCACAACTCGACCGAATCCGTTCCCTTATATAAGAAGTAGATCATTGAATTCATCCGAGGCTTACCGATTGGACCCAATCTCCTAAATACTCTCCATTAAGAGAAGGAAATGAAGGTTCGATAACTCTCTGTAACGAGTTTGCTCCTGGTCACGTTAATAACGTGTACATAAATGTTTCTGACAGCTTACACTGAATATTGATATTTCAATTATTAGATCACTTCAAAATCATCTATTTTATTATTTTTATTTTGCTCTTATTTCCCTTGTCTCCCACTCTGCCACTTCCGTTTCTCAATTTAACCGATAAGACGGGGAGCAACGGCTTCACCCAAGGTTTGCCGAAGTCATATTGTCCCCCTAAACATGGTTATAACATGCAGATATGGATATGTTGGGTTTTTTTTTAATTATAATTATATAATGGTGTTAACCGCCACGATATAACTGAAAAATTGTTGAAAGTGGCGTTTAACACCATAACCTTCCCGCCTATAATGGTGGCATGGTTAAATAGCTGTAACATGTTTGCTATTGAATTTTCATTATTTACACAAAAAATCGAACTTCTTTTATTTTCTACATATATATTACAGAAATATCTGAAGAGATGATGTATTATACTTCTTGTTCAATCTGTCATATTGTGGAAAATGATACATAGATGCTTGCACAATTTTAATTCAATATATTTTGCCGACGTAAAAGATAACACTAAATAAGACAAGATATGATGTGCCTAAGTAAAAGATAACATTTGCTGGGATGGAGATAAGCGAATAATTATGATGTTATCGACCTTCACTCTAGACATTTTCAACCTTCTGAAACAGATAAATTATACAACTGTAGCTGTATATTTATTTTTTCCCTATTTTTTTCTTAACTGACTTTTTAACTTGTTTTGTTTGTTTAAGAATTAATCATTATTTGGTTGTCTGAACATTTTACATTTTGCTTGGATTTATATTTATTTTCTAAAAAAAAAAAATGTCTGCAGTCATGACTCTTCCCATGTCGAATTTAAAAAAAAATGAACGATTTTCTCGTATTCGTCTGTCCTTTGTGAAATATCATTAAGATGACCATTTTTACTTTTAACCATGAGTCTTCGTATCGAGTTGACCTTTATTTCAAGACATGCGTAGATAGTATAAAAGAAACCAATGGGCAACACGGCAACCAGTTTTATTGGTGGAGGAAACCGGACTACTTGGAGAAAACCACCCGACCTGCCGCAAATCACTGATAAACTTTATCACATAATGTTGTATCGAGTACACCTCGCAATGAGCGGGATTCGAAATCACAACTACTGTGGCACTTGGCACGGATTGCATAGGTAGTTGTATATCCAACTACCATACGATCACGACCACTACGACCCCTTCAGATATGAGATGATAAATTCGAACGGCCCATTAAAAAAAACAAGTAAAAAGTAAAAGATAATGCATTATCGTTGGAAAATCCTACTTTTCAGTTTCCCCATTTTCAATGTTTTTAATTGTACGTCTCTTCATGATTTATAAATGTAGCTTTCCTAGATTTCCTATTTAGCTAGATAATCATTACGCCTTACGTACTGAATTATTGTATTTACCAGTACAATAAATAACCTATTTTCGTTCCGATTCATTCGCCATACAAACAAGTTCCAGTGTCATTACGCGACATGAAATTATTACCAGAGAAAATTTGCATTCTCTTTGTACACAAATCTTAAAATTACATGATCAATATAATAGATTTGGTTCGATCAAAGTTTTGCTTGTTAAAATGAGATGCTTTATTGAATAAAGTCGGGAAATAACTTTGCAGCTGCCGTGTATTTATTGTAGTCTATTTATCGTGAATGAACCCATGGTTGTAAATAGAATCTTTGAATAAAAGAATGATTTTTAAGGAACTATGTTGATAAGATTGTGGTAAATACAGCGGTTTAGAATGCTTTACTTAGGATATTGCGATTAGTATTGGAAAAGTAACGGCGACCCTTTAATACTAAATCATTGAGGGTTCCACTGGGGGTGTTTTTGATTTAACAAGTTATGATATTTTTGCTGTCAGGTTTTTTTTTTTGTTCCGTCGCAGACATCCACTGTGCTAACCAATATAGTTATTTTCTATTGCACAAAAGGGCACGTTCACTCAATGTCCAAAAATGAAGTTAATTATTTCATACATCCATAAAAATTGTTCAAGCACTCAGATGAGATAAAAAATAAGGCTTGTTAATACATGCACGGGGCAAAGTATTATCACAAATCCTTGCGACCTGCCCATTAAAAGTGATTTAATTTTACAAGAAATAATTTTGATGTCGGGTAAAAATGAAAGTAAATTCATGTGGAACTGATGTAAAAAAATATATGAAATGATTGTTATTGCAGCTCTACAACTAATATCAACATGGGTTTTTTTTTATATTAAAAATGTATTTGGTGGGAAAAGACATCCAATTATCAACTATAGTAAGTTAATGATATATAACGGAAATGTAAAGCGTACTGAGATAAATTATTAATTTAATTTAAATTTAGAGAACGACCATTGAACTTTTTAGGAGGAAAATTATTTTCTAAAAAGGAAAAAAAAACATCGCCAAGTTTTATAAAATAAATTACCTGAAATATGCGAAAAGAAAACCTGACCCTGCACTTTTCAACAAGAAATTTGACACAATTTGAAAAGAAAAAATGTTCATCATGATCCCAAAAAGAAATAAACTTATGTTAGTATCGCGTGAAAAATTATCTCTGGGTCAGGGGAATAAACATACACTCTTCGCCCTAAGAGTTAAATGGTCGGTCCCTTGTAATTCTCTATGACTGTTACTTTCTTGAATTAGAACATTTATGCAAAAATTTGCCCGGAAAGTTTTGAAATAAAGCTTCTTTGACATGTGATTAAAATTATCTTACTACTTCCGGTCCTTAAGTGTTATACCAATTTCAAATGTACCGATCATCATGTCGACATGTTCTTTTTAAGTTGAGAAGAATTAACTTTATAGAGGTTTATTTTTGTCAGAATCCTATTAAAGTAATTACTTTCAAAGAGTTTTTTTTTTTTCTCCAATCACTAAACTTCCGAATGCACTGCCTTTACTTCCGGAATGGTATTGGTATTGTCTTCATCGATAAATCGAATATTAATCGTTCTTCTAACACGTGCATAGCACTTTAGGTGGATTCACGGCAATACATTTGACAATTATGTGTAATTATCTTGCAATAAATGTAACGCAAGTAGAAAATTACACGTGCATATGCAGGTGCTCGTTCGTGCACTGCTAAGATAATGCAGATTAATATTTTACTCCTTGTTATGCAGAAATTTAACGACATTCCCATGCGTTATACACGTTCAAAAATAGTTAGTTTGGTAAGTCTATTGTTTGGAGAAAAAATATTCCCCAACGGAAGTGGTAAATTTACCCACTATTCTAAAATTAGTCATGACACTGAAACAACAAATTTTCTCTATATTGATTACGGCATAAAGAAAGAATAACAATCATAATTTTGTTTAAATTAGTCATCTAGAATAGAAAGATTATAAAAAATCTTCCCTATATAAATACTCTTAATTTTCTATTGGACTCTGGATATTAAACGAAACCGTCAATATCAACCTTTTTTTATTGATACATGCAATTAAAGTTGGAACACAAACCAAGCATTATGTATTTATTAAAATCTGGCGTAGTGGATCTCAATCATACAATACTTCTCATTAAAGTCTGTGAGGAGCTTTTCTTACTAAATCGTTCCTTTATGTCTAAGATGCATGTATAATTTAGCATGCATTGTAATTATGACAAGAAATTAGAATTAATGATTTATTATATCAATGTTGTATGACGAACTCGTGGATGTTTTTCACAAAAGGTTTTAGAATGTGTAACCTGGAATTTGTGCAATTTATATTTGATTCCTTCGCGCATTTAACACATATTTCAGTGACTCTTATTTTATTTATTTTTTTGTACTACTTCAACATTTGAGTATATCCCATTTGAACGATATTACGTACATGCATACATGTGTGACCAGTCTTACTGGAGAGACACTCGTTCCTCCAACTAGTGTAAGGATAAAATGAGACCAGCGCCTTCAGTCGAAGTGTGCCGATTGACTTTTCACGATATTCGCGATATTCGTGTGTCGACCGGATGTCAAAATCAATATAGTATATCAAAGGAGGGGGTAGAAAGTTTCATTCACCGACCTTATAGTGAAATTTGAGGTATTCTTTAGGGTTTCTAAAAGGTTTTAAATGACGAGACTTCAATGAGTAATTATATTATTGAGGGAGATAAACTTGAGTTCTACAATAATTTCCCTATTTTCATGTCTTTGATTTATAAATTAATATCAAATAATGTCGAATTCTGGGAGTCCTCAGTTCTAGTCTAGTTGATATATATGTACCATTGACCGTAAGTAACAGTCCATTTCAAATTTGCCTAATATAAAACTTCCTTTGTTTTTTTTATTTCATTGAAAATAAAACCACACAAAACATTACTAATGCAAATTTGTTGAATATAAATTTGGAATTAATTTGAAAATGTCAAATATTTGACTTCGTATTTCCTGGGTTCAATATAATATTATCCATGTTTTATCAGAAACTGTTTTATCTCGACGTTACAGGTCTTTTTTCCCTTGTGTGTACGTGACCTGACAATCATTATGTTAAATTCAATTTAGGCTTTCTCTGTGTACACATTAAACAAGGTCTTATTAAATTTGTGTGAAATAATCGTTAAATTTGTAACGAATGTATGCAAGCATTTTAAGTGCAATATACTCTTTGCACATTCCCTAGTTGGTTCTAAAACTATACGTTTTTAGTCCTTCCTACGTTTTTATACGAGTTATTTCCCTTGCGATGGGAAAACTGGTACACGGTCTAGCAAGAGCAATGGAAATGACAACGAATTTGAATATATAATTTTCTCATATATTTGTTGATATTTGAACCTCATAATATATAAGTGGATAATTTTGTAACAAAAAGAAAATTCACAAGTTGTTACAAAATTAAAATTTTGAGGAGATTTGAGGGAAAAATATGTTATTTTCATTGAACTTTGCCAATCTTCAGCAGAGTTATCGTTCTTTACTCTCAGATATTGGAACTTTGCATGAAAGGGTGTCCTTTTGTTGCCTTAAAGGGCAATAACTACTATAAAACGTATAATTTCAGAATCAAAGTCGGAAATGTGCATACGGTCAATTTTCAATATTTTCGCAAATAACATCCATACATTTATAATCATCCGTTTTCTCCCATAAAACCCTGACTACATCTGCAGCCTGTATTTTAATATAACATCAAATTTACTCAGTAACACAGGATTTACATAAATTGTATTTACTTCTGAAATGGTAACAAATATTTAAAATCTACATACTATATCCTAAAAATGAGATTTTAAAACTTTTAGATATTAGATTATATCTGTTAAAAGATCACTTTGCACCTTAAAATTTGTTTATGATGCGTGCAAGTTTTTAACTTTAAAATATATCGATAACACTAAAAAATACATTTAATATATATTTTTGTATACGGTTGAGAAGCTGACAACAAGAAAACAGGGTTCGGAGTCAAACAGTGATAGCCTCGAAATCAAATCTATGTGGGTTGAAAAAAAATGATAACATATTTGGACTTCCTATATTGACGTTTACTCACGTTTACTATATTTGTCAGCTTCAAAACAATTTACATTTGTACTATGTTGATTTTTATCACTATGTGTCATGTTCACGACTGAAAGTTCAGTTAGTTTCATTCCTTTATTCAAAACAATAGATGTGACTTTACACATACAATGAACGACCTCTGATAATCTTAATTGAGCCACCCCTTCCCTTTGTTTACCCCATTTATTCTTCTGTAGTTGTCAGATTAGATTAGCAAAAAGTATATTAATATGAAACAACTGTCACAACTATTAATGGGGACTTGAGTGAAACCTTGTGTTACTATATTTTTTACTTAGTTAAATAATTCAGACAATGACTGTCATTATATATTGATAGGCATTGCTTATATGTATATTGTAACAAAATGTCCCTTAGTAATTAGATTTCAACATCAGCTACAGGCAAAATTGGTACCAGTTCAACTTCCAAATTCATTTTGGCTGTAATGTAAAGTTTAAAGGGAAACAACTCTTATATGTAACTGTACATGGAGTTATCGATCCTTTTTCAAGAAAAGTTGTAAACCTCACAACGTATACCAGTCGAACTCAATCGGGACCCATTTCGATGAACTAAATTTATTTCATTTTCGAAAAAGAATTGTATTGATCTAATAGAAAAATGTTGCTCGAATTTATAACCATTCACCTTAGATACATGTACAAGCTGGTGTATTTATAAAAACAAATTCTTTGTATTCTTGAAATTATTAACTGGGGGTGAGTCCATAATCAATTATTTCTCCAATGTCATATTCTTCAAAATTATTTTTTGTTTAACAATTTTAAAATGAAAACATTGTTTGATATGTGTTGCATTTATAAACATTTATACTGTAACACGTTGTTATCAATTTGTATAAGTCAATATCAAGTTAACTATAGAAATTGTTTTGTTTTCAATACATTCCTGTGACAAATATGTATATACTATTCCTGTCAGTCTCCGACGTGTCTACCTTAAGAAATGATGATTGAATTGAAACAGGAAGATTTAATATATATACAGTCCAACCTGCCCATACATTCACCTCTATTAAGCAGTCACCTGTATTGAAAGGTCACCTTTTTCTTGCCCTGTCATAGAAAATTGCATATGAATTGGACCTGTTTTAAGAGGCCACCTGTCGTATGAGGTCACCTTTTCTTTGTCCCAAAGGTCACCTCTTAATACATGTTTGACTATATGAACAAATGTAGACGAAATTCATTTCCATTAGAGAATTTTAAATGCAACGACTTTCCATATTTGAAGAAAGAACATTCATATTTCGGACTGACAATGTAACCATATTTTACACCTTTATATACATATAAGTAATGTACATACATTGTACATATATATGTGAAGAAATGTGTCTTCAATGACATAGATGGCCGATTAGTTAAATATGAGATATTATGCATGCAGCCACTGATAGCTGCTATAGAATGCCATTTTATAACCTTTTAGGGTTACTAACAGGTTGGACCTCTTGATTTCAGGGATATCAAATAGCCTAAGGAATATGGATGTTTTCAAATATATAATAGAATAGAATAAAATAGTCTTATCAGATAAAATTAGGAACCCAGATGGTGATATATGTTAATCCACTATAAATGGTACCCCTCCCCCTCACACACACACACACACACCCATACTTGCTTTCGTTTGAAACAATTACTACAAGAAAACTAGACATAGTAACAGTCAAAGTACACGAAAATGTATATTAAATTTGGTTCAGCAAAATTTAGAACACGTGATATAAATCTTTCTTTTTCCATGTGGTATAACTAAATGCCATGTACATAATCTATACAAGTAATGAGTACCACGATAGGTTAACAGCACTAAGATTTCAAAAAACCAAGCAACCTCTCGTTACAAAACATAAATTAAACAGAAACTTTTGAAGAAAAGTCTGTTCGCCATAAAATTAGTAAATTACATAAACAAAGGTATATAATGAACTGATTTAATGGCGTGTTAATAGGCGGGTTGTATATCATAGAAGAATGTAAAGTTATTCTTAAAACTAGCTGTTAGCGTAAAGCAGTAAATACTGGTTTTTAAACATTTTGAATTTGGCAGCTTTTCGCTTCTTTGTGAAGATTTTATCTGTTTTCTGTCAGTATTTGTTATTTTGTAACGTATGTTGCCTTTGGCTCAGTTTCCGTTCCATGTGCTTTCAATTAAAATTTTAATATCTTATTTAAAAAGTGCATTTTAGACTTTAGTTTTATATTTTAGTTACAAGTACACTATACATAGTGGACATATTGGCTGAACAAGCCAGCGTCCACTGAAGATCCTATGGTATCCTATGGTATGGTATACATTTTAATTTTATTACTTCACATCCGGTGATTCTTGTTAATATGACTGGTCGTTTTAAATTTAAAAAAAATGTGCATGCGTAGTGTAGAAAGATCAAGATGGTGAATATTGACTGCACCATAAAACGCGGACGTGTTAGAGAACACTATATAGGCATATGCTACATATCGTTGATTGAAATGTATCCATCTATGAAATCCCGGTTTACTGTACTTGTTTCTCCTACAAAATTAAGAAATATCGTCGTGACTCGAAGAACGTTTATAAGATTTGAAAATGAACTCGATGTAAACAAAGCAAAAACAATGTTGTTTATATCAGATGATATCTATAATACATGTATGGTGCTGTGTTTGAATGTTATGTATTTCCAGTTTACGGACGTCACGCTTCACAGTGTATCGGTATTCTCTACTGACTTCGCATGTACCGCCTATACCATTCATTTTCATTCCTCGCGGGTTCTCTACATGCATTTTCATGATTCAAAAAACTCCTATCAGACTATCCAAACAACTGCCAACAAGTCATCTCCTCTTTTAAATGAGTTTTTCATCGTTCAATGATAAATGGTAAACAAATTTGTATCATAGTTGTGGATCTGCAAATCACAAATGTCGAATTACGGCCTAATGAAAACAAATTGTGTCATCCATCCCGGTCTCACCGTCTATCATTCTCGCCTGGAAATCGATATAAAATTCCTCAGATTTACAATAGTAATTTATTTTTAGCGTCACGGACATGCTTCTATGAGATAATGTAATAATATTTCGTTAGGAATCTCCCTGAAAATTCTATTAATTAAACAAAACCAATAGCATGTAATGCTCCCATAATAATAAACACGCTTGTTAATAATTAATTTGTTGGTGTTTAATATTTTATGAGGGACAATAATTATTTTACTATTACACCTCCAAGAGAGATAGTCCAAACAATATCAATATTTACTATTAATAGTTATTTGCTTTGGATATGGAAGACGAAATTTGTTTACAAAAACATATCTGGCTAGAACCAGAAACTATCACCACTATAGAGTTCAATTCCCACACAGGCGAGGTGTAATTGATACAACATTATGTGATAAAGTTTGACAGTGACATGCGACAGGTCGGTGGTTTTCTCAGGATACTCCTGTTTCCCCCACTAATAAAACTGACCGCCACGATAGAACTGAAGTATTGTTGAAAGTGGCGTTAAACACCATAACCCTAACCCATACCCCCCCCCCATGTGTTTACAAAAACAACTCTGACTAGAAGTAGAAACACAGGAAGTAATTTAGAACTATCTCAGTATAAAACATTGTAATTACACATTACTGATAGTATTTATAATTCCTTAGTTACTCCTGATGTTTTCTTATCAATAATAGTAACATCTTCAGACATTTACTTAAGAAGTGTATTAATTGATATAGACAGCTTGATAGTTAGCATTGTTTTGGTCAATTACGTTTATCGTTTGATTCATGCCACTCGACACCCCTTCAGTCAAACATTCTTTATTGGGTCAGTGCCCATCTACCTCCTCAGTAAGCCCATTATTTATTGAGTTCATACAAATCGACACCCCCTCAGTCAAACACCCTTCAATGGAACCCATCTACTTCCTCGGGAAACCCTTTTTTGCGTTCATACTACTAATCCAAACTCCTCGGTGGAGCATTCTTTATTGGGTTAGTAAAGATCAACTTTCTCAATAAACGCCCTTTTCCTTTCATACCTTCAATCGACACTCCTCAGTGGGTTTATTTTTCTTAAATTAGAACAGTTCTACTTCCTCAGTAAACACCTTTCTTTATTGCGTTTCTTCCAATCGGTGTTTTGAGTGCGGTAGATTGTGGGTTCGAGACCTGATCGGGTCAAGCCAAAGACTGAAAAATTGGTATTTGATGCTTCTCCGCTGATCACGCAGCGTTAAGTAGAAAGAGCAAAGACTTGTTGGCTCTGACTCAGGATAATGTGTCAGAGTAGGGCGACATGTCTATCTGTGGACTGTTGTTACAGTGAGCTAGGCTCTGACTCAGGATAATGTGTCAGAGTAGGGCGACATGTCTATCTGTAGACTGTTGTTACAGTGAGCTAGGCTCTGACTCAGGATAATGTGTCAGAGTAGGGCGACATGTCTATCCGAGTGAGCTAGGCTCTGACTCAGGATAATGTGTCAGAGTAGGGCGACATGTCTATCCGTGGACTGTTGTTACAGTGAGCTAGGTTCTGACTCAGGATAATGTGTCAGAGTAGGGCGACATGTCTATCTGTGGACTGTTGTTACAGTGAGCTAGGCTCTGACTCAGGATAATGTGTCAGAGTATGGCGACATGTCTATCTGTGGACTGTTGTTACAGTGAGCTAGGCTCTGACTCATGATAATGTGTCAGAGTAGGGCGACATGTCTATCCGTGGACTGTTGTTACAGTGAGCTAGGCTCTGACTCAGGATAATGTGTCAGAGTAGGGCAACATGTCTATCTGTGGACTGTTGTTACAGTGAGCTAGGCTCTGACTCAGGATAATGTGTCAGAGTAGGGCGACATGTCTATCTGTGGACTGTTGTTACAGTGAGCTAGGCTCTGACTCATGATAATGTGTCAGAGTATGGCGACATGTCTATCCGTGGACTGTTGTTACAGTGAATTAGTACTATAAAAATCCAATTAACCAAGCGTGTTGCTCTAGTACAAAGCGGACCTCATCATCATCTCCTTGAAAATTAACTTGTTCTCGCCATGATATAGCTGAAAATTTGCTGAGTTGGCGTTAAACAACAATCACTCACTCCAATCGGTGTTCCTCTCAGTCTGTGTATAGTTCTTTATTGGATAGTATACCAATCTACTGGGTCGTCGTGGCCGTGATCGTATGGTAATTAGATTTACAGCTACCTATGTAATCAGTGCCTATCACCACTAATGTTGTGCGTTCGAATCTGGATTAGGGAGAGGTGTACACCATTATGTGATAAAGTTTGTCAGTGACTTGCGACAGGTCGGTGGTTTTCTCCGGGTCTTCCACCAATAAAACTGACCGCCACGTTATAACTGAAACATTGTTGAAAGTGGCGTTAAACACTAACACAAGCAAACATACTTCCTCTGTATTGAGTTCATATATCATTCAGTGAACGCATGCAATATCGTGCATTCTAATATGTGAATTTGAAAATTCCATAAATGTCTTATAGCCAAGGTCTTCAGTTTAATATGTTTAACATTAGTTTGTGTCACATGGATTTGTGTTGATCTCATTGGCTTTGTCTGTGTGACTTGTCTATTCTCTCTGAAAACTTATTAAAATCTTGAAAATCAATTTTAAGATAGATTTAGAAGAAAATGTTCAAATTTAGACGGGAGAACCTCATTTTAGAAAGGTTACAACACGTTCGAAACACGGTTTTGATAAATGAAAGTAGATCACGACATTTTAATGAAAAGTTTTTGAATAGCCAGAGCATTTATTGTGATAAATTATTGATTGCAAGTATACATACAGCTGATTAGCTATCTTTTTGTACACCTTGCAGAAAAACCCCGAGTTTCGCTCTAGTATCCCGAGGAAAGTATACAGGGATATACTATTATATCTATAAATAGTTATTTTCACCTGGATAAAATTTGCATCTATACAATAAATAGCGTTTCTATGCTCGACAATTTATTTCTATGCGTGTAACAGCCGCCAAACATGAAATATGTGTGACTAACAAAACTTCTTTTGTTCAGGGTATACACAACGTTTTACATCAGTGTATTTGACGCTTGACTGTTAAAGAGTGTTTTACGTGTTTTATTATAAAAACCGGATCAATTTAGGAGAAGAAAAAAAGAAAACAAAAAATTGCCATATATATATATTCATGAATATCTTAGTGTTTTGATTTAGAATTACTGACTTTAACGAATCGATAACTAAAGGTATAATTAATTGCGGCATTGATCAGTTACAACTGACTATGAGAAGGGTAAGTCGATATTTTAACATTTTAGCTTCACGTCAAATGTGAAAGAAATGTAAGATGGGGACATTTAAAATGATTTGTAGATACTGTAATAAAAATAAATCATATTATGTGTGTAACATTATCTTGATTAATGCGTAAAATTAATGGAAATTGTCACCTTAAGAAATGTAATTACAGTCAAACCTGTATTAAGAGTTCACCTCTATTAAGCAGTCACCTGTCTTAAAAGGTCACATTTCTCACACTGGCAGCATATTACACAGTTTTTATCTAACATCTTTGAAATATAATTTTGTTTCATGTAAGAATAAAAGAAAGGTGGTGTTTGTCAATCCTTTTTCTTGTCCTGTTATAGAAAATTTCATATTAATTAAACCTCTTTTAAGAGGTCGTCTGTCTTAAAAGGCTTCTTTTTCTTTGTCCTAAAGGTGACCTTTTAATACAGGTTGGACTGTATTTACAAAGTAGAGTGCATGTAAACGTCTGTTTTCATGGCAACATTTTTGTTTAAAGTCGAAAAAATAGTGTAAAAGTTTAATGCTTTTTTGGTGTTTGAAAATTTGAATTTGCCTGAGGCTGTGGTCATTTATATAATAGAGTATTAACCCTGCTAAGTGATAATTTTAAGTGTAAATATGGGGTACTTCATTATTTAGGGTCCTTGCACACAATTTTTTGCTCAAGTTGTAAAAACATTTTTTTTAAAGACGAGTGGTGTGTGCTTTATGATCACATCAACGTTAAAATATCATTGTAGATCTTTAAAATATAACAAAATATGAAACATATTACAAACAATTAAACTACAGTCTGAGTTGTATGTTTGAAATATAGGAGATAGTTTGAAGAAAAATCAAATGTCTTTAATTCAGTTAATAATATATATTCTGAACTTATATCAGCATCTATAAATATTTTTAATAGAGGGGTTGTTTTCGCTTTTGTATATGATAGTACTACATGTTTAGATGGTATATATATTATCTAACTTTGAGTACTTCAGTTTACCATCAGGTATAAATTCAGAATAAGAACTTAGAAAATAGTAATGACAGACTCTTGCTCTTAAACCCAAATATAAGAAAGAGAAAAATTCTAATTTTACCCATCGCCTTCTTACCTACTGGTAAAACGTATGCTACAGACTTATCTATTTAGCCGAATTTATTTGCTGGTATTAAAAATTGATTTTTTTACAGACATGTCGGGGCTTTTCTTGGAAGATTAAGATGTTATTTGTATTATAATCTGTGTTTTGTTAAAAAGTAGAAAACAACGTGTGATTATTTAGTATACATGTGTACGTCTGAATAAAAAAAAAATGTATTCGTTAAATACAAACTTTTTTTTATATTTATGGTGCTAAACTTATTAATATTATTGTATAGCAAATGTTGGCACCTTCATGGTACCATTTGCAAAACCACAATCAGTGCGTTCTTAGACTACATGTACATAACCAGTGTTTCAGCTAGACTTTGAAATCTTCAGGACAATTGCCAATTTTATCAAAATTTCTTCAGGACATTCTTTAATAATTTAACTTATTTTTATAATGTTCTTCAAGACAATTTGAGAAATAGGTGGGCAAATGACATGAGACCGGTGCCTAGCCGAAGCACTGATAAATGATATTCAACTTATTTTGATACTCCGTGAGGCTACCCATCTTCTGATTAAAGATGGAGTTACCACCTCAATGTCAATCACGACGGGATGTTAACTTATCTACTGTGTTTTGTTTTGATATGTAGGCGCGTCTTGTCTTCATTTTGAAGACATCTGATGGACAGACAATAGTCGAGAGAGACATTACTGAACCATCAAAATCGGTATGAATTGATCGAATCATTCCGAGATATTTATTACATTTTCATTCCATTCTCTATTTACACAGAGAACTACCGACTAATTAAGCAGGAAATTGGCTTATCCTTGTAATACCACGAATAATTAGCCGGGAGCAATCCTTTGTCAAAATTTGATGACTGTTATTTCTCCAAACGCCCGCCATGTTTTCTTTGCTTTCAGTCCCGGACTGAAGGTTTTGTCAGTTAAAATAATAAAACCAATCATTGAAACAAATCAAGCGCCATCTTGATGCTGTTCGGATCATTGTTGGTATTAAATGATGGTATCACATGATCATTCGTATGATAACCCGTCAAATAATTGATTCTTTTTGAACACTGAGCTACCAGCTTTTTATTATCCTCCTTGGATTCAGCAAAACAGATGAGATCGATACACTGTCAATTATAATTCCTTGCGTGTGTTTTCTGTAAAATAATAAGATTCATGGTGCATTTCCTTAAAGTAAGTATAATATATAAATACCATGTTTATTTGCATATTCAATTTAAAGCAGTTTCAAATTCAAGATTGGGTTGTCGTTCTTTACATTGTCGAAAAAAGAAATAACTACATTTTATGAGAAAGTTGTCATTTTAATTAATACGTTTACCTTTTTAAACATCTTACGGGAACATGGGGCTACTCACCATTATATCCTTGGAAGAATACCTTACCTTGCTTTGTGTTCATTTGTTTTCAAACTTTTGCTGGAAACGTGTTTTCAAGATTTACTACATTATACAGTTCACTTCATATTTCAGAGAATGAAGTTAAATTAATTAATTCCCGTACAGAGCCAGATTTAGACCATCTTTTTGTATATTTGTTGTTTTTTATATTGATTAAATTGAATGGAAATATAAATTAAATTAGAAAAGTAAAAAAGAAGAAACTAAAACCTTCGGTCTCTTCAAACTTTGAAAAGTTATATATACGTGAACTTTACATGGAATAGAATTATACTAAACGAAATCTTTATCTCAGTACATGCAAATCAGAACCAAACCGTTGGTGTGAATGGATATACATATATACATTTACAATTATACTGTACAACATGTACGTTTTATTAAATGTGTGAATCATCTTCCACATGGCGAAATGTTTGACTAAGATAAAACTTAGTAAACCCTTAAAAAAATATACGAAACTGAACGAAAATAAAACTTTACAAGGAGTAAACTAGAATTACAAATGTCTTATGCCAGGATTGTGTAGCGTGAAATTACGGCTGCCATTTAGTGTTCCACGCCCTTTTCTGTGTATCATTTGTGATTTGTTGAGAAATTTTTATTTCTCCTTTTTGAAACCCCCGTACTACATACATATTTAGGTCTATCCCAAACTGTGAATAACAAAGGCCGGCTTAGTGTGGTAATGCGATACGTCTAAATCTTTTAAACTTTAAAAATGTCTATTTACATTTAAAATGATCTGTTACTAGGCACGTTCCGGTTAAATGATTACTGTGTTTCAGAACCATATACAGTCACTTTATGGGTGGGTAACTTTGAATCGGACTTCGTGAACTTGCAAAGTCTTAAATAAATTGAAAAAGAACAGTTGAATGTACAAAATATTTTAAACATGAAAAAACTAGATTAGTTTCAAAAGATAAAGAATTCGTGACGGTGGGAAAAATATGTCTTTCGCTTAGAGTTCATTCGTCTTTGTTATATTTAGTTACTGATATACGTGTACTAACAAATGCATTTTGTTGAAAACTGCACGAGGAATATCTTTTATGATAATTTGATCAAGCTTACAAAATTATTATAAAACAACTTTGAGGTTTATTCATGAATAAGATTCGTGTAAAATATTTGTTGATATTTTACATTAAATATGATGTACTAAGTATCTACTTTTATCTGTATCTCTTGAAAAAGACGTAGGCCGAGGCGTATGAGTAGACCGGCATGCTGTAGGCCGAGGCGTATGAGTAGACCGGCATGCTGTAGGCCGAGGCGTATGAGTAGACCGGCATGCTGTAGGCCGAGGCGTATGAGTAGACCGGCATGCTGTAGGCCGAGGCGTATGAGTAAACCGGCATGCTGTAGGCCGAGGCGTATGAGTAGACCGGCATGCTGTGAGTAAACCGGCATGCTGTAGGCCGAGGCGTATGAGTAGACCGGCATGCTGTAGGCCGAGGCGTATGAGTAGACCGGCATGTTGTAGGCCGAGGCGTATGAGTAGACCGGCATGCTGTAGGCCGAGGCGTATGAGTAGACCGGCATGCTGTAGGCCGAGGCGTATGATTAGACCGGCATGCTGTAGGCCGAGGCGTATGAGTAGACCGGCATGCTGTAGGCCGAGGCGTATGAGTAGACCGGCATGCTGTAGGCCGAGGCGTATGAGTAGACCGGCATGCTGTAGGACTGGTACGAAATGCGGGGGCAAGTCTTAAGACTAGTACGAAAAGTGGAAAGGGGGTGTTCAGTTCTTAACAAGCAAAACCAAACAAAATGTCTTCAAAGTATGAATTTTTGCCTCCAAGCTATAAATGCAACTGTTTCTAAATCTTTGCAAAAAAGCTGGAGCAGCAAGTTCCCAATCTTTGCTCCCTCTTTCTCCGGCTCATACGCCCCTGTTAGGTATATTATGTTTAAGTATCTGTTCATAAATAATTCCGAGATTAAAACACAGGCAGGTCGAATTCACTGCCACCATGTAAATTAATTCGACAGACTCACGCATTATTCTGATGTGGAGTTGAATAATTACCTTATTAAACATTAAACATTTAACTTTAATTTATAAAATGTAGTGAGTATAATCATGTGACCTCTTTTTCGCCAAGCAAAGCATCGAAAAGCACTTGTTATCTACCAGGGATAAAGCGTTCCTGGTTCCGATTGATATCAGTTGATATGAGACAAAGGAACGATAACTCTGGTCACATTACACCTCACCTAATCTCTTCACGCCTGGTGCTGCGCAAGGCTCTGATACACTGTCTCCATTTGTCTCTGGCTACTGTCTTTGTCCAACTGTTCATCCCGGTTTCAGTGTTTGTCTCTTTCTGTCTCTACCGTCCTTCTCTAAGTTGTCTGTGGTCGTCCAACTCTCGTGACTACTTTAGTGCTTGGTATTTAAGAAGTGAATGCAATTTAATGTAGTTTTATTGGCGTTGGTCGAAGATCATTTTGTAATAAAAAGTATACCTCTGTCAACGCCTTTACAGACCTTTTTACAGAAACCCAATATTAAGTATGTTAACATATATTCTTAGGACACAATGATTGCGAAAAATGCTTTAAAAAAACAACAAAATTAAATAGAATAAATGATATTAACTTAGGGGAGTGGGTGATTGTTGTTTAACGCCAACTCTTAAATTTTTCAGCCATATCATGTCGAGAAAAAGTTGATTTTCAATGAGGTGATGATGTACCATATAAAATAATAACTGTCTACACGAAATGTTTATCATATATCTTTCTTACAAAGGGAATGATCTTAATTCTTTAATAAGTACTTTGTTATAAATGGGCGATCGAGCGAGTCAATGATTGTTGTTTAACACCAGGTGAGGAATTTTTCAGCTATATGGCGAGAACAATTTAATTCTCAATGGGATTATTGACATTTTTTAGTTATCCTACACGTACGACATGTACTTGTATTGTAACCGAAACTATTTTTAAATTCATCCTAAAATCATATAGATTTTCAAAAATGAATTTAATTACCGATTTGACAAAAATCTTCAATCTTCAATAACCTATACTGAGTGGTTATTTTTTGAATTCAAGAAATTGCGAAATTTGTACGATTTACAAAAATCCATTATTCCGAAACTGGAATTGCAAATTCCCGACAATAATATGTTCTCGTTTCTGAAAAGCACAGAAATATGTGTGATATTGAAAATCCCATGACAAATGTACCATAACTTAGTATAATGGGACATTTCCATTAAAAAATACAAAAATACAGTCTCGATATCACTTAAATAATTGTCATATATTTTTAAGGAACAAATTGATATTGGTTTGATAATTTGAAACTGAAACCAATTATGTAAAAACTTACTAAATTTATGAGGAAATTCCGAAAGTCACTAAAAAGCATATATTCTAGACGATATTAATGACATGGTAAATCTGGCAGAAAGGAGCTTGTGAGATTTCAATATATTCTGTTGAATAATATTACTCTCTAGATTTTAGCCTCGTTCTGGCACTCTCTATGATTGATAACTTTTTGGGGGACATTGAAAGAAGTGGGTGTTTACTATTTGATGTCCGTCACTGTCAGTTTCTCATGACGAGCACTTCGAATTTTCAGAGATAGAAAAAAAAACAAAATTGCAAATAATTTATGTAAATATTTGATACCTGAAATTTAATGCAACAGACATATAAAACATAATAATTTGTCTCCAATTTCTGATTTCTCATCGCTGTAAACGAAATAACACTTGATAAAAAAAACTGATATGAAACCACCCAATGTTGTATGTTACAAGAGAGTAACCAAATACTTCTAATTTCCTAACAATTTTTCACATAAACGTATGACTTAGTATTTCACACTTTTCTTAAGTTCCAATAAAAATGTATTATAGTTTCACTCTGTAACAATACAAACTATCAGATTTCTCGTACTTCGTTCTCCTCAACACCTTCATTATTCTTATTACGTAGACAAGTATGCAAATTTAAGTAATTTTACAACATTATGTGATAAAGTTTGTCAGTGACTTGTGACAGGTCGGTGGTTTTCTCCGGGTACTCCAGTTTCCTCCACAAATAAAACTGACGGCTACGATATAACTGAAATATTGTTGAAAGTGGCGTTAAACACTATAAACTGTGTATTTGTTTGTTTTTAATAACTCATACTATCAAGATGGAGTATTGGGATCCCATTATAACCAATTTAACCCCGCCACATTTTGATGACTGTCCCAAGCCAGGCCATGGATTTCCAACGTTATATGTCGTGGTCAGTTTTATGTTTGGTGAGTTGAGGTAAGAGGTGATTGTTCTCTTTTGTTCATATTGGTGTTTTTGTTGACCATCACTGTTTAAACTTTAGTGCTACATGAGTTACTTCCCTTTGACTGCTAGAGTAGCATTTGTTTCAGTTCATCCTATCAACCCAGAACACGAACTATATATTCTATTAAAGCAAACATACATAAAACATGATCTTTTATCGTTTTGAAGGTCTATATTTTTATTGCGATGTACAATGTGTGAAACACTCGACCAGACTGAAACATGGTGTCCACAAACAGGTGCTTTTCAAAAATTTGAACTTTTACGAGAAATAAACACATCTTGTTTTCTAATAATTAAAAAAAGACTTATTTTCTTCCGATAAAAATAAGATTTTTATCACCAGTTTTATATTACCATGGTATTTTATAATTCAACAATATTTTGGGGTGTTATAACATTAAAAAAGATGATAAAATTTGGTTTTATCAGATGCATTTCAATTAGAGGACCATCAGTGTCAATTACTAATAGTATACGAAATAAATTTCCTGTACTTTGATATTGTTCCGAATAGAAATTTATGGAAATAGGAATTAACATTAAAAAACGAAATTGCTAATAAAATTTGAAAAAAAATACGGTTTTTAAGAGTTAGTGGCTAATTATTCAAAAACACATAATATACCTGTCAGGTGTATTCATGAAATTGGTTTTGATGTGGATGTAAAATTCAATTTACATGGTAATAATTATGACCATTAAGGAGAACACATTTTGACATAATGATATTTAAAAATAAAGAAAGGGTTCATTTAGAAAAAAAAACTTTAAGATTTGGTTGCCGGCTAAGAAATAGCAATGGTAAAAATAATTAAAATAAAACACAAATAGCAATTATTCCATTCGCTCAGTTCATTTTGAATTCGAGTTTTTCACGCTGATGCGGATAAAGATCACGAACGTCTGCTCGTTATTTTTTCATATTTCATAAATATAATATTTTAATTACGGTATTTTCGATCTTTTCTCCAAAAATGTAGACTGAATAAAATAAGATTTTATCACATTTATAAAGGGGAAATCCAGATATAATTGATGCGTCATTTTCTGTGTCAGATCCATGAAATAAAGTTTGGAAAAATATAATTCTCAATCGCCTCCCTCTATTTTCCCTTCTGAAAATTAGAAGAAGAAGAAAAGATAGATATGACTTTGTCGTGACCTAAATTGTAATGTGTAATGTTTTGTTTGCAGTTTCCAATGGAAGTCGACAAGTTATCGTTGTGATAGAGTTTACAGTGTAACTCAATTACTAACAAATTCCATGGCAACATTTTATATGATATTTAGAGATTGTCCTAAGAGAATATGGCAGGCATCATTTTCCAATTAATTTGATAAACGGGAATAAAATCAAAGTAACGTAATAGATAGTCAGCATTTTATGTTTTTAATTTAGCTAATTGGGGGAAACCAAATCGTCGTGTATAATTATTGATTTTGTTGCGACGAAATTATTGTGTACCTAACTGACACAAGCATGTAATGATGAAATAATTGAAAACTGGATATAATGCTACACGTTTACTTCCCCTTGACGATAAAAGTGCGCCTCATTTAACAGCGGTTACTTCCCTTTTCATAACTAGATTTTTATTGTTTATTGTATTTTATGTCTTATTATTGCAATCATTGTATCTGCTTTATATGTCGTTTATGGGTCCAGTAATCTGGGGGATTATTCTTATCCTTATTCATAGGAAAATAAAGCATTGTTCTTGAAATTTAAAAATTGGATATAATGCTAGGAGGTTACTTCCCTTTGACGACAAAGAGGTCTCATTTTTATAGCGGTTACTCCCCTTTTCATAGGAAAATGTAGCATTGTTCTTCATAGATTCAGTTGTTATCCGCTGTTCATGAATGTAAACATTAATTAAAATTGGATTTTTTTGTTTCTTTGTTTATTTTTATCTCACCTTCATCCTTTGCAAATAATAATCTTAAAACAATTACGGTACGGGAACGGGGATCCGATCGATAGATCGAATTTGTATCAGTCGGTAATTTAACCTAAAATTGAATCATTAGTTCTGAGATAAAACAGAACAGTTCATTGTGGTTATAGGTCCATATACAGATTACAATGTATTTTGCAAATCGATATTAGAAAATAAATGGCTTTAAATTCTCTCTGATATTTGATCAATGTTACAGTTTTTCTTATTCATTGAAAATTAAAGCATGATTAATTATTTAAAATACAAATAGTTATCAGGCTCTATTTTTCTCTCTTTTTTTATCTCACCTGACCCAAAGGGTCATGTGAGCTTTTGTCATCACTTTGCGTCCGTCGTCGTTGTCGGCGTCGTCGTCGTCCGCGTCTGTAAACTTTTCATACTTTCTTCTTTGAAACCACTGAACTGATTTGGACCAAATTTGGCAGAAATGTTCATTGGGAGGTCCTCTACTAAATTTGTTATTTTGGTGCAGATCGGAAATCCAACATGGCCACCAGGGCCAATAATGTGTTCTGATTGGTTGAAACTTTGAAAATCTTCTTGTCAGAAACTACTTAGCCGATGGAATTGTAACATTACAGAAATGATGAGTGGATGGTCCTCTACTAAATTTGTTATTTTTGTGCCGATCGCATATCCAAGATGGCCGCCATGACTCGACTTAGTTTAACATTGGACCCTATGGGAATTTCACATTTTCATCTTTTTTT
>MJUT01062497.1:0-86974 GCA_002080005.1 Gigantidas platifrons | reverse complement strand
TCAATTTAAAGCAAACATGGCATGAATGGTCCTTAGGTGGTCAACTTTCAAAATTATGTCCTGTGAGCCCGACCTCCATCCAAGATTGCCGCAGTCAGCGAACATAGTTTTAACATAGGACCCTATGGGAAAATTGCTTAAAAGTCTTCCCTCTGAAACCATGAGTCAGCCAATTTAAAGCAAATATGGCATGGATGGTCCTTGGGTAGTATACTTTTAAAATTGTGTCCGGTGACTACTACCTCCATCCAAGATGGCTGCCATGAGCAGACATAGTTTTAACATAGAACCCTATGGGATTTGAATAGTAACTTAGATGTATTCGGCATGCAGACATTCTTAAGAGGACTTAGTTATGTCAGGTGAGCGATACAGGCTCATGTGAGCCTCTAGTTTTGTTGTTGTTTTTGTTCTTTTCATGTTTTTCATATTTACTGTTGATCAATATGCACCACAAATCATGTTATTATTGCGATATTTTATGACAAGAACAATAGTGTAAAATCAACAGAGCTACTTGGTTCAGTGTAAAATCAACAGAGCTACTTGGTTCAGTGTAAAATCAACAGAGCTACTTGGTTCAGTGTAAAATCAACAGAGCTACTTGGTTCAGTGTAAAATCAACAGAGCTACTTGGTTCAGTGTAAAATCAACAGAGCTACTTGGTTCAGTGTAAAATCAACAGAGCTACTTGGTTCAGTGTAAAATCAACAGAGCTACTTGGTTCAGTGTAAAATCAACAGAGCTACTTGGTTCAGTGTAAAATCAACAGAGCTACTTGGTTCAGTGTAAAATCAACAGAGCTACTTGGTTCAGTGTAAACGTCTATGGGGGAAAATGTCTGCTCTTATTACATGCCATTGATTTAATCACATTTCGAAGAATTTTGCTAAAACTGCAGGAAATAATGAGTAACTACAGACAATATTGACATAGATTCAGAAATTGTAGCTGCTGTCTAAACTGAGGTTCAGGCCTCTCATTTTCGAAGAATTTTGTTGAAACTGCGAGAAATTATGAGAAACCAAAGACAATATTGACATAAATTCAGAAATGTTAGCTGCTGTCTAAAGGTTCAAACCAATTCAACTAACAAAATTGATCAGAATTTAAAAAGAAATGTCGGTGTACGTAGAAATATTTAGAGGTCCATTCGGGTACTGAGTACTTTGTTATAGTTAAATATCAACTGACTATGTTCGCTATAAATAATGGAAAAAAAAGAGAGAGACACAGAGAGGGAGAAGGGAGGGGGTAAAATTCTGCATGTAAAAAGTTCAAGATTGAATACAATTAAATTTTTCTCCTATATATGTATAACATCGTTGCAATAGGTGTACTTGGAATTAAGTAATTTGTTTACATCCTTTGCATGGAGCCTAGCCAATAAACAGGTGCTCTAAACCAACTTCCAATCTTTTCCACAGTCCTGGGTTTGATGAAACTTTCTTGATCCCATGAATAAATTACAGATACTATATAATGAACCTTTTCTAATCGAGATATTTGTCGATAAAGTCAGACTGAACCAATCATTTTTAATTTTTTTTTCTGCTTTTGGCTTTGTGTAAAATGATGAATAGTTAATTCCATAAAAGTCATTTATACTCGTAATAAAATTGTATTTTAAAAATTCAAACGTTTTATAAAACAAACTATTTAACAATGGTGTGTTGTAAACGAAGAATTTAAAATAAATGTACACGTTTACGGTTAAACGATACCCTTAGTCTGATGATCGAAGATACCGTTCAAATTGTTTGTAGCATTTTAACTTTTGAATCTACAACCTGAAAAGAGGTAAACAAAACGGTACAATTGTCATTGAATTTTATCAAAAAACACACGTTTTAGCGTTGGGTTTTAATTCGCATCGCATTTCACTTTTGTGTTTTGCAGCCATGCTGTGTAGTGTTGATTAATTATGTATAAAACTGTTAAACCGGAGGGAAGCCATTTAACGTATTCCTTTATTCAAACAATTTTAATGACTACTACAAAACTAGTTTGAGTGGATGTGTATTAGCGGATAATGGCCATATAACATGTGTTTATTGTGTATAATACCATACATACGATTAGAAAATATCAATAATTTATTATAAGCTCCGAAAGATATTAATTTGAGGCATTTTTTCCTGGCGTCTGTTGAGTGATTATCAAGTGCAGCTTATTTGTATATGAAATTTTCGTATATGAGTGGAAAGAATTATCAGCTAGTTATTTTTAATATGTATATTTCTGGATGATTAAAACGGAGAAAATAATCAGCTTTTTACTTTGCCAAGAATATATATGATTGCAATATTATCAGCCGTTTATATAAATACCTAGCCGAAAATCTAATGCATTTTGAGATAATTGAAGTGATAATTCCCACCGGTTGTTAGTGTTAGGAACAGCTGAAATTTGTATCAATAACGTGTGTTTGTTGTCTTTACGAGTTGTGTATGGAAAACAACTGTTAAGTTTTAATAGAAGTGCTAAAGAAAGTTTATTAGAGTTCACACAGTATAAAATGTGTTAAATGTATTAAGGAAAGAACTAGTTTACACGTATATATCTATCGATTGTTTTTATGGATAAAGGAGTTAAGTGATGTACAATTTGCAGATTATATTGTAAACAATATTCGTGTAGGTCTGATTTACATATTCATACAGTTGTCAGTTTCAAATGCAGCACTCGAGCGTCAATGTCATTCGAAACATTTCGGATGTTTAGTCACAAACTGTGTATACATACACGAACATTTAATTGTTGGAAATTATTCATTGCTTCATCATCATTCCGTACGTGAGAATTTGTTATTAGAGACACTATATCTCAAAAATCAACTGTGGTTTTCAATTTCAAAGGATGTTAAAAAAATATTACTGCTAAAATAAGTTTGACATTTTCCTGTAAAAAAAGTTTTTGTTACTTAGGATTTGAAGGACAGGAGAAAATCCCTCCTCTTTTTGGGGTGACATTAAACACATGACATAAAGTGTCCCCTTTCAGCCTCCAAACTTACATTGTTCAAGAAAGAACAAACACGGTTAGTCTTTTGTATACCGCCATCTTGAAATCAATATTCTTTGGAATTGCGCTGTAATTGAACACTCAATATCTGAAATTACAACTCAATTTTTGTTTTGTCCGTTACATAATTAACTTAAATGTGATAATGTTCTCCAATCATGGATGTTCCAGTCTAGGGTGTAATACCCAGGATTCCGTACCGGTACGTATTAATTTTTACCTTTAAATATTTTCTATTATTTCAACGACTTTAGTAGAATCAATCGCCTTTTATACAATATCCTTATCATAACAGTTCCTCGGTTTAATGAGCTTTGTATATTTCCTGAGATCAGGTGCGCTGTCTTTCATTATTAGCAAAAATATCGACCGAAGTTGTTAATAATTTTCACACGAAAGAAGAAAAAGCTATATTTTTCTCGTTTGATAAAAAAAAATAAGTGCGTTTCTCTTAATTAGCGAAAAACCCGACATTTTTCAGCTAATGAAGGGATGATTCTTCTCTGTCGATGAAATGAAAAACTTTGTTTTTACTTGAGAAGAAAAATCTATGAAATCGACTTCTTCTTCGCTGGGATGCAACTTGCTTTGAAATGTTTCACAAGATTATAAGGCATTGCCTCGAAATCGATGGGGGAATAGCGAATGATCAATGAGTCTAACGTGGATTCTGGCAATTTATTTAATCGCTAAAGAATAGGAGGAAGTACGCATTGTAAATAATACTATAGCGATTTTGTGTCGTTTACATAATTAAGAGAGATATGTGCAGTGATTTTTAGATGAAGCTGATACATTATTTTGGAGATTTTAGTTATTTTTATTCGAGAATCGCTTTAAACTAAGTATTTTGTGTATTTTAAAAGCTGATACATTATTTGGGAGCTGTTAACTATTTTTATTCGGAAATCGTTTTCTTTTAAGTATCTTGTGCATCGATCCTCAATTATTGCTATATACACGTTGATCTATATCATATGTTATCATGTACAAGTTGTAAGTGTGTATAATTCTCTCATGAAATATGTTTCAACACTTGAAATTAACTACTAGATTCTTCCGGTTTCAGGATTACTTTAGAAAGGATATATCACAATGAACGAAGTTACACTCGTGTATGAAAATGGGGTTTTATAGTACATGTATATCTATATAACGATATATGGCATGCAATGTAGACTTTTGGATTTCCGTGGTTAGAGAAATATTGTTTGTGGTTTTTAGTGACAAAAAAATAGACAACATTGTTGTTGTTTTCGTCAGACAAACGTTTAATTTTGAGGAATTCATAGACTAAATTCAAAATCAACGTCGAAAAGAAAATAAAATGGCGTTTTCAAACTGTGGCACGATAGATTGTTCCAAACCTGTTATGACTGTAAGTATTTTACTAAGAGTGTTTGGAATCATAGATGTTTGTTTGATGGTGTTTAACGCCACTTTCAACAATATTTTAGTTACATCGTGGTGGTGGAATCATAGATAAAATTGACAAGTCAAGCATAACATTAATTATAATTAATGACAAAGTAGGGGGTTGCCTTCCATGTTGTTAGTACTTCCCTTACTTAGACAAATATAGTTACAGGACCTCCCATTTTGAAACGTGTGACAAACCTTTTTGTTTTTTACATAACGCCACCGTTCCATTAGTCCTAGCCTAGTGAAAGAATTATATGAAGTAGAATCTAGTCTACACCAAAAGCCTTATAATGCCCCAGTCTTACTCTAGTAAAAATGTGTTTGGGCTAGTACAATTTGCTTAACATCAAATAGAAAAAATCCTTCTTAAATGTTGTTTGGGCTAGTAGTTTGTTAAATTGTTTTTGGCACAGACTGATATAACAGTGCTATACAGTTATTGTATTGTATGGTTGTTTTAATCTACTAAAAGCTTTGAAAATAAAATATAAAGTTGACTGAAAGTTATTTCATGAACACAGAATGTGTAAATATCATTATAATATATAGTCGAGAGTCGTGCCTGAAAATGCAACATTATTCCTATTATTAAATTATATTTAATTTTCATATGTCAAAATAGTAGACTGATTTATATTTGGAAATTAACCTGGAATCTACATGTACACTCCATGCGTCAACAATTTGACATTTGAAATAGAGTTGAACACATACACTAGACCAAGATAGAAATTTACATGCCCTTTTCAAAACAATTTACTTCAATTTAGCACGGCTCGGTCACATGAATAATTAATAATAACCAATTATGTGCTTCTATTGACTAACAATAAAATGTAACGGAACATGAAATGGATTTCCTATAAACCAGAAAAGCTAGCATTCCCTTGATAAATGTCCGTATCATTGACTTTCTAATTCATATGGTAAAACTAGTGCTCCCTTGGTGGCTTTTTCTTGTCACTATTTATTTGTGACATTTCCCTACAATTTAATTAAGATATTGAAGGATCCCTTGCAATTATTTCGCAATAACAAGTTTAAGTTCCCCCTAGTCTCATCAGCTTTAGATTTTTTTCTAAGAAAACAATTTAATAATAAGCCGTTTTACTGTCCTGGAAGAACCTGAATTCCAAGCACTTAAGAATTTAAAACAGAAATGTCACGTATAGCCATGGTAATTATATTTGTGCGTTTATAGCTCCTAATTCTTGTATAAAGCAATTTAATGAAACGAAACCTAAATTTTATTAAAAAAAAGAAAACACTTTGATGCTAATATACCAAGGACTAGTTGGAACTGGGAAAAAAAAATATATATATATGTTTCATTCTAAGAAAGGTGTCGGACTATAGTATACTGTGTCTCAGTTGTACCTACTACCTCCAGATGTTACACGGGGTGGTTATTTTACGCGTGGTATACAGGTGGCTATATTGAATCATATTTAGCAGGAGGTAATTCTATTATAGCAAATTTTTCTTCTTTTTTGCAAGAATCTGTCTGGAAAATATGTTCCTATCTACGTTGTGCGTATAGATATAATATATATTTCATGTTTGACACTTATGGGAAACATACATTTTCATCTCCCATTCAAGGTGGTGATTTTCAGTGGTGATTTTACCCCTGTGAGTCATTATATTAAATTTCCAAATTTCTTTTGTACATTGTATATCGAGTCTTAATAATCATAGTTTCCGATCGCTTTAAATCCACATCGATTGTTTGAACACTTTACGATCGTATAGATCTGATATGTTGTTTCTTGTTTTGTTTGTGCCTGGTTTTTTTTTGTTTTTTTGTTGTTCTTCTTTGAAGTTTCTGTGCTTTTACAAACCTTTATTACGAAAATGTTTGCCTTCGGCGGCGTTCTGATTTTGTTCCAAGTTTCATGATATGTTTTAGATTGGCAGAATTACATTACAGAGTCCCTAAGCTACACATTCAAATCAATACCATACTTTTTTAATATCAATTTAGGCAAATATCATCAAATTAATTACAATATGCTTTCTTTTCATCTGTTTTACTTGCCGCCATTTTGTATGATGGATTTAACATTATGATTGATCTTTTATTTCTGAAACAAATGAGGCTCAAAAAGGATTTTTGTTCCATTTTATAGCTAAAAATATTTTGAATAGTGCAGGTAACAATTCATTTGAAAAAGAGGTAATATTAAACGGTATTACAAATAGAATTTGAAGAAAAAAATAGTTGGTCGGAAAATCGATATCAGGTTTTAAAATGTCCTTTTATCTGGAACTGGGTCAACCCATTATGTGGAATTATGCATTCAAATCAGGAAAATGGCTTCCAATCTGACGTGAGTCAAACAGTGATGTATGATCCTTTTTGTTGCATTTTATTACTGGATAATAATATCATGGAATTCTTTCCTCGAAGGATTAAGTTATGATTGATTTTTTCGAATAAAAGGGTTTTTCTTAATTTGATGTTAGTTTCAGAAAATGTCAACTAACTTAATTATTACATCTATTTAACGTCAACATTTGACAGATTTAGATGCACGTGAGAAGAATACAATTTTTAGTTGGAAAATTCCATTTGCTTTTTGTTTCTGTATTCTGAGAATATATTCTCCCATTTTATTCTCTGTATTTTGCGTTTAGCCCGCGTTTTGTGTAACCATATACCATATAAAATTCGTATTTTTGTGACCATGTATTGAATTTTTACTCATATTTCAATTTGATGGTATTTTTACGAATGGTAACGACAAGATAAAATTTCACACTACGCTAACATACTATACATGTACATTTGTCATACATATATTGTTGCAATCATTGTAGTGACTATGCCCTGTATGGGTCCTTGATTGGAATAAAGAATATCTTATCTTATCTTATCTTATATGACAGGGATGGGTATTAAATTGTGTTATGTGATTATGTGTACTGCAACAAATTTGACAAACTTAGGCACTAACAGTTTCCTTATCTGGACGTTGGAGGACTGGGATTTATAAAAGAAAAATCCAATTATCATGATAAGGGGACCCCATTAACTGGTTTAACCCCGCCATATGTTTGTCCCTGTCCCAAGCCAGAACCTGGATTTTCATCGGCAGATTTCGTGGTCTTTTTATGTTCTGAAACGATATGAAGTGAGAGGTAGTTGTCCTTTTTGTTGATATTGCTGGCCCGGGTGGCTCAGTGAGTTAAAATTACCTAACAACTCATACAAGCGTATCACTAATACGGCGTGGGTTCGCGCCCGGCTTTGTAAATTACAAAAAAGGTGCACTCGACTCGCAGCCGCAAGTGATAAAGTTGACCAGTTGCTTGCCCATTGTGGTTCTCTCCGGAGACTTCTGCTTCTTCCACCACTAAAACTGTTCGCCATGATATAGCTGAAATAGTGCTGAAAGTGGCGTTAAAATTAAACACCAAAAATCAAATCAAATCCATAACTATACCATCGATCTGCATCTACTTCCCTTTCCCACTATTTGCCCAAAAACAGTAACTGGTTGTGTTTACTTCGTTGGTTAGCTCGGTGTTGCTTCATGTACTACTACTGTCTGTCGTATGTCATGTACTTAATGTAATGATATAATTCTAAAATGGAAATAGTGATTAAAAAATAATAATAATGAATATGTTTTGAATTGCACAGAATATAAATTGACATGATTAATAACATGCAACTCTACCGTAGGAAATGTGAAAAGGGGGGAGGGGTCAAAAGGAAGGAAATAAAATAATAATAATGAATGTGTTTTAAATTGCACAGAATATAAATTGACATGATTAATAATAACAGGGAACTTGACTGTAGGAATTATGAAAAAGGAGGGTGTAAATTATTTTTTTTTATTATCATTTCGACATGTTTTAACAGTTAAGGAAACATGAAAGAGGGGGGGGGGTCAAAACATTTCTTCTTTTCTTTTCATTATCATCATTTCGACATGTTTTAACAGTTAAGTTTTGGTCATTCAGAGTTTAAAACCTGACTACGTTGATAAGTACTTGTAATAAGACCATATTTTTAATAGACTACCCTTTTATTGTTGTGATAAAATTCCGTGGGATAATTGCCTATAATCTGAGTCATTTAAAAATGACACTTGATATTAATGAGTTGACTATTTTATAAGGTCTGATGGCTAATATCTACCTTTCCCAAATTGAATCTTTGTATCTTAAATATTGAAAAGACTTAAATATGTATGTACTTGCTCGTGACATTTTGTTTAAATTGTAATTAACCGGTAGTACTAGCCTGAGTTATCCTCCTTTTCCGAGACACGCAAAATTCACTCGGCCAATCTCGGATAATTCCGCTGTTGTCTCATCAATAGTGGCAGTGCCGAAACATCCAACAAGTTCCTAGAGTAGAACCTATACGAGCTTCTTTCGCAAGGACCTTAGGGAGATTATTTATTATCGCGCTTAATATTAAGACCTATAGTTTTAAACACATTTTATTTTTAAATGCACGGGATCGAACAGTAGCCACGGGCAAAGCTTTACCAGCTCTCTCCCATAAGTGACGTTGTGTTTGTTAGAGGATATATATATCTAACGATACATTTCTCCATGTATCGGGATGACGTGTTTAATTGTTAAAGGAGATATCTAACGATACATTTCTCCATGTATCGGGATGACGTGTTTAATTGTTAAAGGAGATATCTAACGATATATTTCTCCATGTATTGGGGTGGGGGGGGATCAAACGGAAAGAAGTTTGTTTGTTTGTTTTATTGTGATTAACGCCACTTTCAGCTATATCATGGCGTCGGAACAGTGTTAATGGTGGAGGAAGCCGGAGTGAAACACCGACCATGGGCAAGCAACTGGTAAACTTTTATCACTTTCGGCTGCGAGTCGAGTGCACCCTTTTAGTAATTTACAAAGCCGGACGCGAACCCGGTCCCACGCCGTATTGGTTATAGGCTTGTATGAGTTGTTAGGTAACCCAACTACGTAACTCATTGAGCCACCCATGACGGTTGACCCTTCAAATGGAAAGAAGAATTATTATTTGACACAAAATTTAAAACAACATTCAGAATTATCTCAACAATGATAATGGGTAATGAGAAACCAACTTATATTTGAATGTAACTAGTCGAGTACACCCCAGTAGATAATAGGGAATTATGAAACTACTCATATTTGAATGTAACTAGTCGAGTACACCCAAGTAGATAATAGGGAATGATGAACCAACTTATATTTGAATGTAACTAATCGAGTACACCCCAGTAGATAATAGGGAATTATGAACCAACTTATATTTGAATGTAACTAATCGAGTACACCCCAGTAGATAATAGGGAATGATGAACCAACTCATATTTGAATGTTACTAGTTCGAGTACACCCCAGTAGAGTTGATAGAAAACATCATATTATCGCAAATGAATGCATGCGCTGTTAGATACTGTATGGGATATTAATATTACATGTATCTAGGACGACGCCATGTACATCACAACATTCAAGAAGCACATAAAATAGAACGATACAACATGCCGATCAACATTTCGGAGTACGTGGACACGATCTAATTTTGTGATTCGTGTTACTTACAATTCGTTTTATTAATTTATTTAAATGTTGCTTTTTCGTTTTGTAAAATGATAAAATTATAATTATATATTTTTTCTACTCGTATTGCCAAACACTTGTTATACATATATTAAATATTAAAGCCCATTCAAAAAGTATTTGAACAAACTTGTCAAATTAACGTTATATTCATTAAAAACGTACACTTGTAATTTTATCTCAAGTATCAATATATACTCAAGTCAATCTTCCGATATAATTAGAGACAAATGCTTGTAAGAGAATATTTATTTTACCCGGGGCCGACATTATTTATTTTAGTCGTTTCCTTTCATCAAAGAACCATACAAGTATATTCTGTCAAAAATGATTTCAACTTCAATAAATTTGTATTGAACTTTTTTGTATATATTGAGTGGGTTATAATTAAGAACTATTGATATTATTAAATACTAAAGTAAAGTAAACATATTTTAGTTTAAATATACTTTTCAAAATTAAATAACTGTCAGAAACTATCCTTACAAAACGAACGTAAAATAACATTTGCATAATAAATGTGTATTGACTTTCACACCTTGAGAAAATATTTATTACCAGGGACACTAAGAAACAGATAAAATACTAAGACAACAGGTCTCAAGACGTGAAATTACTAAAATGTTATGACGTCATTACCGATCGCATACGGAAAGAGCCGAATTTGAACGAATGATTTATTGGGGAACAGAGAATTACGTTTTTCCTATGCAATTACAGTTAATTAAACTGGTTAAAATGTATCTGTATATGTATTAATAAGTCTTAATCACTTCAACATTGTCATCTTTGAAAACGGCCTTTTTTCTGAATAAAATATGCTGTCTCTTGATTTGTCGAATTTTTGCGTCTGATCGACGTTATGACTTTTTTGGGAAAAAAAGCATTACAAACAAAATTAATCATATCATGACGTCATATTTGAAAACGTAACCGACCCCCAAATAGTATCACTCTTTCAAATAATTTGTATTTGTAATAAAATACTGGCGTGTCACAGTGACTCAAAACATGTATGCGTGTGCTATTTATATTGAAAATCAAGTGGTATAGTATTATGATACACCATATGAAAAAAAAAAGTTGTTGAAATAATTCTTTGATCTGAAGCGGTCACCGGAAGCTCAATACTATACGTCACAACAAAGACACGTGTATACATTTTTACAATAATTTAGCATTAAAGCTTTGAATTCAACAAATTTAATGAACCAAAAGACTTATTTTGTAAGGTCATGTATGACTGTATCGATGTGATTCACTGATGTAAATAGACAAAACGGGTTTTAAGCTGTATTTAATACTTATATAGATATATATATTTCATAAGTATACAAGAACGTTATACAGACAATGTTGTAATCGGTCAACAAAAGGTACATTTTGGCCTACGAGCATTGAGAGACATAACATGTCTTAAGCTGTACTTTAATACTTAAAATATATTAATATATTGTATAAGTACGTAAGAACGTTAAGGTGTATCTGTTGTCACAAAAGATGACCATTTGTATACAGACAATGTTGTAATCTGTCAACAATAGGTACATTTTGGCCAGGAGCAGTGTCTTAAGAGGTTTCTGGCATATGATATGAAAGTTTTAATATTTTTATTTATATGTTTGTGTTTGTGTTTATGCAAGGATTTATATAGTAGGACTACTATATAAATCCTTGGTTTATGTGACAATATTTAACATATCACATATATCCCTTAATTGTGCAAATATGAAATAAGAGAGGGCCAGACTCAGATTGCAGGATTTGAGATCGAATTTATAGGGATGGATATTGTATCCATATGAAGTAAAATATTGATAAAAACAAAATCAAATTCAACATTTGACATATGACATCAATCAAATTATGATTTCTCTCTTCATATATCAGATTCAAAATATCTTTTTTTACTTTTCAGTATGGACCATCGATCGGTGGTGTACATTCGGCAGAATGTCGAGCAGATTTAAACAGCTGTAGCAGTGGTAAGTCAAGTTGAAACATACCAATACATGTATTAATAAGATATTAAAACTATATATCACTTGAGTATTAAGGTATTAGCTAAAAATTCATTCTATGGGTGGAACTTTGTATTTCATAGAATTGGGACGATGGTATAATGTACCAAAAGAAGAGAGATTCTCTCATCTTTGTCAAGCAAATGTCGGAAATGAATAGCATTATATATAAGAATGTCAGTCCCAAGCTATAATGAAGAAATTCATGCATTCCATATTATTACTGTAATCATCCTAATATGTTTTGTAGAGTAAATGTATTGAAAAAATTATCATTGATAACAAAACTTGCTTCGATAGTATGAGGGGACCCGGGTGGCTCAATGAGTTAGGTCGTTGGATCTAACAACACATACAAGCCTATATCACCAATACGGCGTGGGTTCACACCCGACTTTGTAAATTACAAAAAAGGTGCACTCGACTCGCAGCCGCAAGTGATAACGTTTATCAGTTGCTTGCCCATGGTCGGTGGTTCTCTGGGGGTCGCCATGATATTGCTGAAAGTGGGTTCAAACACCAAAAATCAAATCAAACTCAATAGTATATGGTATTCTATTGTTATAGGTATCTGAACTAAAGTCATGTACATAATGTATTGTCAGTCTTATCCACCATTGTATGTATAGATATCTGAACTAAAGTCATGTACATAATGTATTGTCAGTCTTATCCACCATTGTATGTAAATATCTTGTAATTTATGTTCCTCTTGTTACACATGGGGGTTGTCGCTGAGAATTATTAAATAAAGTTGAATTTGAAGTCCAGCGTAAAAACATTAAAGTCAGATGAATTGCATGTCTATGCATGTATATTAACCACTCAATTTATTCCGAGTTCAAAGCCGCTTATATTTGTTCTGGAATGAAATTCACTGTCTCTAGAGTTTTCGAATCTTTTTGTGTCTGATTGACGTAATCATATGAATGTTTGTTTGAGAGAGAGAGAAAAAAGGCACTTCTGGAAACGAAATTTATTTAAAGGCTAATATAAAATGCAAACTGAAGATGATATTTCATTATAAACATGATAGATTGAACAGTTAACTAATTCCCTCTTCAATTTAATGATATAGAGAAAATCATTAAGAAAAGTAAATTAGCTTTCAACTTTGGGGAAACATTTATGAGTTTTCAATTTCTTATAATTGTCCAATTGGAGCTGAGCTGGGAGATCTCAAATTTATTTCCATACGTCTTGACGGCTTGAAGGTTCCTGAAAAACACAATGAGATAATTAAAAGAGATGAACTTTTCACTTTCTTATCTTAGAAAGAAAATATTGATTCAAAATATCATTGCAAAACTCATACAATCCAATTAACTAGAAATCTTCAATTGCTTTTTCTTCAATTTGTTAGATTGGTTCAAGTGTCAATATTCATGGCGGGTTATCATTCCGCGTGAGAAAACAGCAGACGATAGAGTTCCCGCGTCGTGTATGGTGTATTTACAGTAACAAAACAAAGATGGCACAAGAAAAATATAATTTGTAACAAAATAAGCCAAATCGATACCACCGATCCATTAGTTTATGCAAATGTAAAGAATAACCATAGCGGATGATTCCTATGATAAAGTCAATAGATCGTTTTTCCTGTTGAAGATGTTTTCATGTTGAAGCCATTTGTACATTGTTCAGTGTGTTCTGGGAGATCATTATATAAAATGCTTGATGACATCGTTGAGAATATTATTATATAAATGTTTGATAAAGCCTGTCCTATAGTAGCCAATGTTTTGTGATTGCTCTGGATGATGATATTATTGAATCACATAGAACGAAAATTCGTACAACACTTATTATAGGGCCGTCGTGGTCGTGATCGTATGGTAGTTGGATTTACAACTACCTATGCAATCAGTGCCTTTCACCACTAAAGTGAATTCGAACCCCGTTCATGGCGAGGTACTCGATACAACATTATGTGATAAAGTTTGTTAGCGACTTGCGACAGGTTGGTGGTTTTCTTCGGGTACTCCGGTTTCCTCCACCAATAAAACTGACCGCCACGATAAAGCTGAAATATTGCTTAAAGTGGCGTTAAACACCATAACCCTTAATCTAAACGAAACCTCACTAATTATATTATTTATGTGGCTGCGTACGAATGTTCATAGTTCCATTTTTCGAATCGAATTCTTCACTTCGGAGACATTCTCACTTGTCAGAGTTTACATGTCCACCTGTGGGGACACAAATGAACATAGAATTGATACTGTTTTGGAGTTAAGTACCTTTTTCAAAAATAATTTATATAAATAAAAATGTAGTAGATAATGTGATGGTGGAACTAGAGAAAACCACCCACATTCCACGGGTCACACTGATTGTCTTATCGCGAACCAGAAAAAATCACTCGCATTCCACTGTGACGGATCACTCTGATTGTCTTATCGCACAAAGTTATATCGAATAGACCACACCGGACAAGTGTTCGAGTCTGATTTCATTTGTAGATATAAATTCAACTACCATGCGATCGTGCCCATGAATGGCAAACCATACTATTAAATATAAAAGAAACGTATGCATATAGCTACATTTTACCGATTTTAACAGCCGGCAAATCACTACCTCACGATAGTTCATTCCGCCTTAAACAACTGTTAACTCCATCTAACTCAATTCTCGAAGACTTGAAAAGGTACATTTTGTACAATCACATTGATTTGGCAACAAAATGCTCTTTTCTGCAATGATTAACGATCTCTGATTGGTTACTATCAGCAATACTAAAACGTAATGAAAACCCGCGTCTAAATCTTCTCATGCAAACTTTATGATGCATTTTATCACGATTAAGACATAATCTTAAATTCAATAAGAACAACTATTCCAGCTTCTCACAGAAAAATCAATATTCGCTACGTCTTATTCTGGTATCATGATAACATACCGGTAGTATTGCATGGAAGAAAAAACAGTTTATTAGCTTGTTAGTTTATAGATCAAATCTCTCTTTTTTGTGGTTTTGTTATTTTGTCGGTTTTTTCTTTCAGTCAATTTGTTTTGTTTTGTTTTCTCTTCGTTTTCATTTATAAACTTGTTTTAAAACAATAAATTCCATGTGTAACGTAACCTATGAACATCTGGGTGCATGGTTCCTTATAGGTTGGTTGGTTTATGGTGTTTAACGCCACTTTCAACAATGTTTCAGATTTATGGTGGAGGACACCGGAGTACCCGGGAAAAACCACCGAGCTGTCGCAAATCACTGACAAACTTTATCACATAATGTTGTATCGAGTACACCTCGCCATGAAAGGGGTTCTAACTCACAACTTTAGTAATGATCGGCATATGATCACGACCACGACGGCCCCTATGTAACGTAAGCTGTGAACTTCCAAGTTCAGGGTTCCTTAAAGAAATCTCTGCTGTAACCATGCCTACATATTATGCAGTGTGTTCGATGTCTTCAACAACAATTTTATAAAACCAAATTGATAGAGAAATAGAAATTTTACAGTATGTTCAGCTGGCAAATATTTACTAATTTCAGGGCATGAAATGATCAATTGTCTCGGGACTGGAACTGACGATGTGCCCAAATTTTATTGTCAACAGTGTGGTGACCTCTCATTTCAACCAAATAACAACAGATACGGCGACAAATGCCGGCTCAGGTATGCAATCTTCGAAATGAAAATTTGAATTTACTGGCCCGAACAAAGTTTTACTGGTCTTGGGCCGGAGAACCGGTGCTCATCGTGAAGACTTCGTATGACACAGTTGAATATGAATTATCAGTACTTAAACCAGGTTAATACTGTATATATAGGAAAAACGTCATATGAACGTCGAAATTGTACAAATGCCCGGATGTAACGTTTATATGTCGGAGGTAGGTGGTGCACTCAACTACCGACCAGGTGCCATTTTAACCTATTGTGTGGCTATCGTATATGTTTAGCATTGAAGATCATCCTAGACCTGCTGTGAAAAGAATACAATAACAAAAATGATTTTGAATTTTTTTTTTTTTTTTGGCGGTTGTAGATCGAGGAATCAAGCATGAGGGTTGAAACTGCATTTACCGGTTTAACCCTCGTCACTTATTTGTGCTTGTCCGAAACCAAGTCATCGATATCTAGCTATTGGCTGATGTCTTTGATATTTCTGCGTTTAGTCATACACGGTTGATATCTATACAAGCAAGATTTCATTTCCCGAAAGAAAGAAAGAAAAAATTCAGTATTCATCCAAAGGTAACAACATTTTAAAGTAATAATTTTTCATGACATCATTTATGAGGACGGAAGTTGCATTACATACAAGGACAGAAGTTGCATATAAGGACGGGAGTTAGATCACCCCTTGCCCTTTTTATGTATAGAGTTCTCTTTTTATGTTTTCAGAAAACCATGTGGACGACGTTTCATGGCATATGCTGATTATGGTAGCACAACACGTGATGCAATATGTAAATGTTCATCCGGCTACCATTTTGAATCTACCGATCAACGATCATGTGTAGCCAATAGTGAATGTGACAAAGGCTACGGACAAACACAATATGGTATGGATCTGGAAAATGAGAACAAAACGGACGGTGGTAAGTCGTTACGGACACTTTCGGGAGAAACGGCACATTTATGATACCGGTAACGGACAAGTGTTGTTCACGTTTTTGTCGTGTCAAAATCCAGCACACGTGTTATGTGGTTGGTAAATAGATAATTCGTCTTTATTTCGAAATGTTTAACCTTTTTGGTAAATTGTACGTTTAGTTCTGATAATTCCCTTGATATAGTGATACACTTTTATAAGATTAGTTCATGGGTTTAGACAAGAAGAGAAAAATATAAGATTTTTAATAGCAACGGAACTTTTATGATAATGGCACAGGATATTTTTAGATTTATAAAGACCGCCAATATTATACAATTGATTACTCCCTAAGAAGTCAATACCAGGATATGATGACCTCGATATTGGCGTCTTGACATCATTTGTAATATTTCTTTGAGTTGTGTAGTATTTCCCTATCTTTTTTGGTCGATTTAACCATAAATTTGATTTTCTTCTTTTCCAAAAAAAAAAATCAAATTAATTGTTATCAAAAATTATCCTTTGCCAATTATATCATAAATGATTCTGATGCGGATAAAAACATCAATCATAAAGTGGCCATTGCTTATAATTTTTTTCGGGTGCTAGTAGTTTGATAATCTAATGATGACAAGGAGCACCATTTGTTAAACTTCAAATATATATTTGGGTCATTCTCTGACAACTTTTACAATAGTGATGGTAAAGACTGCAGTTGTGTCCCATTAATATTACAGGAAAACTACAAACTTAAATTACAATAAAAGTTGATATGTTATTTGTTCATGTTAAATTGTATGTATTTCATTAAAAGATTTATAAAATACATTAAGGTATACGCCAAATAACGGATTTACAAATTCTCTTTTTTACTAAAAAAAATATTAAAACTTCAAAAATGGTGTTTCTTTATGTTTTAAAGTTTTAATAATTACAGTAAACATTAAATAATAATATACTTAAAGATTTATATATTTTTTATGTAAAATATTTCCTTTATTTACTCTGAACTGTGTGTCCCATGAATTTCTATCTTTACTGTCACGAAAATTTAACATTACAGAAGTCTAATATACATGTGACTCTGAGATCGTAGTCACGTTGGTGCTTTCCTTCTTGCTTCATTTATGTAAACTGTCATCAGGATTCAAAGAAACAAACCAGTATCTCCATTAAAATTCATTAGTAAAAATAGTTCTTTTATTCAAAGTCTTCACCAAACATAATACAAGTTCCTCTGTTCATCTGCTACAACATTTTAAACGTCATGTAGAAATAAAACGTTGTTCCCGATAGCAATGCACATAATTCACCATTAGAAACATTTTCTGTAATAAACGAAATCAATACCGAAATGCGGAATTGTCTCTACTGTAACAGTCTTTATCGACACAATTTCATATTATGATCGTGACGGTAAAGACAACCACATATTTTTAATAACTTTTACTTAGCATCAGGGATGGTTTTGAGCACGGTTAAAGGTGTTATATTCAACCTCATGCATTTGATTTATGTGGGTAGTTGTTATTATAAACCAAAATATCTTTTCCATCACACGTTTTCTTTACTGTCACAAATATTCCTTTCCGTCACGAACTCAAAAATGTTTTTTGTATATTATATTTGTAATTATACAACAAATATAACCTTAAATGATGCTTTAGTAGCAAATTTATAACATGTTCAGTTATTTTTTACCATTGAGCACTAGTTAAAGAATATAACAAAAATATATACATCCCGGATCTCAGCTTTGAAATTATGACACACAAACCTTTTCAATACTCTGTAGATATAGGAAAATTTATATAAGTAATTCCAGATATATCAACAGAATAATTTATTCGTTTTTATTCATATGGTTTTCAGGGGCGGATCCATAATCTCAAGTTAGGGATGGGGCGCACATAAAATAATCGCGCCGAGCGTAGCGAGGTGCGAAAAATTTGGGGGTATTTCGTGTGAAAAATCACGATTTTACGCCCCTGGTTTTATGGTTTATGTTGAAGAAAAAGTAAGAAACTTTGCGTTTAAGGTATTGTGACAGTAAAGACAAAGATTCCCACCCCACGGGAATAAAAGACGTGGAAAAAATATATTTTTGATAAAACAGCTTTAATTAAACGAACTGTAGCAAATGAAATATTTGTGACAAATTTTACTTTCATATAGACAAAACTCGGTATTTTGAAAAATTGTCAGAGAATGACCCATTTAGTACAATTAAAAGTACAATTTAAATTGCAACTCTAAGAGCTTTTTAGTATTTTTTAGGACAAAGGGAAAAAATGTTCTCCGAGACCGTCATTTTTAATGCGAAAAATAAAGTTGATTATGTTGAATATTTGAAAAAAGTAATTCTAAACAAAATCTTTGATAATCCTTTCATTCCGTGAAAAAGATTAAAATGAATATAAACCTGTTTGTCTTGCTTAAATCTTCGATTTCCCGATCGTCATCCATCTCAACGCAATGTTTTTATCTGAAAAGTCCGGTGTTTTATCATAAATGTGCCGTTTCTCCCGAAAGTGTCCGTAACGACTTACCTCCGCGAAAGGGGGGCACTCATGTTAATCCGAAATGATACCCTGTAACATGTCTATTTAAAATTTTAAAAAATGAGAAGTGAACTTTGGAATTGGAATTTCTTGCTAATAAAGACTAGAGATTTAAAGACAATGTGAGCTTTTGCCATCACTTGGCGTCGTCCGTTGTCCGTCATCTGTCGTCCTTTAACTTTTCACATTTTAATCTTCTCCTCTGAAACCTTTCAGCCAAATGAACTGAAACTTGGTAGGAAGCATCTATGGAAGGTTCTCTCTAAAGATTGCTCATTTTTGTACCGATCTATTAACAAACATGGCCACCGAGGTGTGGAGGCTGGTGGCCATAGGAAGGAAACAGGAACGGATATATTAGAAAGTTATAACAGAAAATATTCATCACAAAGAGAAATAAATGAAACGATGGGAAATAATACACTCGTATGTGGAGATATACTGGCAAGCAATAATGAAGATGTCAGGCATGTATGTACTGAGGAAAACTTAGGACAGGAAACCAGTATGTATAATAGTAAAGAAAGACATCTCAAAGACTACCGAGGGAGGATTTTCAAAAAACCCAGAATGAAGATCTAAGTCAGAACCAATCTTTTTTAGAGATCAGCTCAAATACCAAAAAGAGAAAAAAACCAGATATTCGAATAGGAACCTTTAATGTACAAAGTATTAAAGGTAACATGACGTATGTACACGAAATCTTAATAAAAATTGACATCCTCTGTATACAGGAACACTGGCTATTTAATACAGAACAGCACATGCTAGGAGACCTGAATATTAATATGCGATTTACAGCAAAAAGTGTGGATGATGATAACCCTGAACTAACTATGGTGGCAAGGAGCAGTTATGGAGGTATTGCTATTTTATGTAAAAAAGTGATCGATGATAAATTTCAAATATTAAATGAAGGGAATAACAGTACAAGTCGTACAAATAGATACAAAATGTAGATCAGAATGTTTAATTAATATATATATGCCATCGGACAGTAAAGAACATAATGATGAATAAAACGATATGTTATCGCAACTTACAGAAATTCTAAATAAATTTAGAGAAACACATGATATTGTTTTATGTGGAGATTTGAATGGGTCACTGCATAGAAAGAAAACACCACATGATGGTCTATTACAAAAGTTCTTCAAGGAGCATGGAGAAAAAATTGAACCATCTTATCCAGAAAAAAGTACCTTTTACCACCACAATGGAAAATCTGAGGGACAAATAGATTACATTATATCTCTAGGAAAAAGCATGATGAGTATTAACATACTAAGTACTAGATATGGAAAAAAAACAACAAAAAATACGTCAGACCATGTACCAACTATAACAAATATGGAGTGGCACCCTCTGAGAAGGAAAGAAAAGCCAAAATTACTGAAACCAACGATCAAATGGAACAAATGTGATACAGAAATCTATAGATCCACAATAGCAGAGGGGATAAACAACATGCTAAGTAAAATTAATGATAACATTGAAGACAATGTCGTGGCAATGGAACAGGTGCTACATGAAGCCTCATCTAAGTCAATTCCTAATTATAGCTCTGAAATACACCAGAAACCCACAGTGAAGTCAATATGGAACAGAGAGATTGCTGAAGCTGCTAGGAATGCTAGAAAGAGCCATCAAATATGGAAAGAAGGTGGAGCACCTCAAGATAGAAAATACCCACTGAAGACGCAGAAAATAACAGCAAAAAGACTATTAAGAAAGGCACAGACAAGCCTATGCCTCAAGTAGAAATAGCTGGGCCAGAAAAATAACGGATGCCTCAACAACAGACACCAAATTATTTCATACCCTTATTAACAAGTAAAGAGGTGGAAAGTCACAGAACACAAAGACTCTTATTATGGAGTATAAGATTGCTGACAATACAGATGACATCCTTAATGTGTGGAAAGAACATTTTGAAACCTTGTCAACAGTCGACCTCAATCAAAATTTTGACTATGAAAAGTACCACCTCTGTACAATTCAAAATGATATAATTGAACATTTCGAAAACAGAAAAGTTAAAATTGAACCAGTCAAAGATGCTGAGGTAGTAAAAGCAATAAAGAACCTAAAAACAGGGAAGTCACCTGATATAGATGGGATACATTTTGTAACAGCAGAACACTATAAAAACTCATCAACTGAGCTTCTGCCTCTAATTGTCCACATATTGAATGCTATAGTAGAACAGCTAGATATTCCACAGTTACTGAAATCTGGAATCTTGAACCCTGTATTCAAGAAAAATAAAGATAGAAGAAATCCTTCAAATTATAGAGGAATAGCTGTTACAAAAATATTTACAAAAATATTACAAAGTCCTAAAAGACCAAATTGATAAGAAAATTAAGTAAAGTGATACAGAATCCCCTATACAAAGAGGCTTCACAGAGGCAGTATCATCATTACTACATGTAGCTGCATTTATAACATCTGAGGTTGTACTCAATGGCCTTGAAGATAATGAAGATGTCTTATTAGAAACATTAGAGCATAAAAGGCATTTGATAAATTGAATGACGAGATACTATATAACAAACTGTACCATTATGGAATTGTAGGTGACACTTGAATACTGCTGAATAACATGTACAGAAAAATGAATATACAAGTGAAATGGGAAGGTGAATTATCAGACCAGATATATACTAGTATACAACAGGGTGCCAAACTGTCAACTTCGCTATATAAATGCTACAACAACGTTATTTTAGATAGCATCAGTAAAAGTGGATTAGGAAGCCATTTTGGAAACATTGGGGTAGCATCACCAACATGTGCAGACGATATTGCCATTCTTGCAAACTCAGATACTGAACTGCAGGGTATTCTTGACATAGTACACCATCATGCACAGAGGGATTTGGTGAAAATAAACCCAGACAAATTAGACCTAATAGTGTATAATGCTAAAGATGAAAAAATTGTTAAATTTGGTGATGGAAAAATTGAGAGAAAAAAGAAGACAAAACACTTGGGTATTGTTAGAAATGGAAAAAATACTGTGGATATAGAAGAGAGATTAAAATCTGGCAGAGGCACAATTTATGGTCTGTTTGGAGCGGCGCACAACCTTTGGAAAGAATATGTGTTGCCAAGAATGGCATATGGTCTCGAAATTATATCCATGACTAACAAGGACAAGGAGCAACTTGAAATACTGCAAAAAAAATCCTCAAACATATTCAGGGATTACCATGCCGTGCTGCTAATACTGGTGTCTACGTGCTCCTTGGAGCTGTACCTTTGGAGATGGTTATAGAAAGGAATATGCTATCCACCTTCATGAACATAGCAAGGAATAAATTGTCAGTTGAATATCATATTCTTAGCCGTGAGCTAGCTATGAAAAATGAAAACGGAAAAATCTTCATTAATAGAATCCAAGAAATTTTGGAAAAGTATGGGTTAGAAAAAGTGGAAGAATATCTCCACAGCCCAAAGGCTAAAGAAGTTTGGAAAATTATAGTTAAGAAACACCAAAATAAGTTCTGGAAAGAAATCTGTAAGGAAGATCAAGAAAATAAGAAGACTTAACGAAGCCTCACAATATATGGCACAGTGTCAAGAATAGTGAAATTGATGTAAAAGCAGGAGAAATTAAAGCTAAAATAGCTACACAGACGTATATGGTGCAGTGTCAAAAATCCAAGTTTGTTAAAAAATGCTGCAGCAACCTGTCTATTATGTGGAACTGAAGATGAAGATCTATATCATTTCATACTTGTCTGTACAAAATTACAAACGAAACTTGGTAGAAAGCATCTATGGAAGGTCCTCTATAAAGATTGATAATTTCATCCCAATCTGTTAACAAACATGGCTACCATAGGCAATTCTTGCTTCTGGTTGGTTGATTTCTAAAAATCTTCTTCTCTGAAACTGCTTGGCCAAATGAACCGAAACTTGGTGGGAAGCACCTATGGAATGCTCTGTATTTATTAAGTTTCCTTAAAGCAGAATGAAAGGTGAGCGACACAGGCTCAGCCCACTGAGCCTCTAGTTTACAATCCAGTTTAAGTTTCTTGCACTGCTTTTTAAACTTTTAACTATGATGTTACGCATGTTACATGATGAACTTGATTCCAGAAACAGGTTGTGTGCATTGGATTATATCTTCGTTTTTATTGGCCAGAAATAGAAATGCATATACATTGTACTAGTACTAATGCTGTAATTACAGAAAACAGGACACCTGTTTCTTTGTGTTGATGTAACATTAAATAGTTTTCCACCCTTACAATTATCTCCTATGATAAAGTCTGAGGACGGAATAAAACACAACGATGACTTCGTTCGGTCTGTGTAAGGTTTTTCATTACAAATATAACACAACCGGACACAATTTCACAGGACACTATTATGTCTTACATTGTTGCTGAAGTATAAATAACTACTTAATCTGTTTTTTGTGTATTTATTATTATAAAAATAACATTTTTATGAAATATGACAAACAAATTTTCTCATTTCTTATTAAAAGACGAAAGTGGACCCCTCATCAATAACATTGTCTGATATATTTATAGGAACCTGTGAGAGGTGTATAGTTGGGAGTACATACTCGGATGTCAGAGACACACAACAGACATGTAAAATTGTTACAAAGTAAGTTAATATTGAAGTGTCATACCATACATGTATAAGACTCAAAGTTAATAAAAACAAAATGGTGAGGTGTACTGGATTCAACATTATGTAATAAAGTTTGTCAGTGACTTGCGATAGGTCGGTTGTTTTCTCTGGATACTCTCGTTTATTTCACCAATAAAACTGACTGCCATGATATAGCTGAAATATTATTGAAAGTGGCGTTAAACACCATAAAACTAAACCAAATCTAAAATTAACCTATAGTTCATCTCCCACAAGCATAAGTAACCTTAGCTGAATTTGACTATCAAGTCTGAATAATTCTTTGGGTTTTTTTTGCTCCTAAGCACTTATTTGGCTTCCAATGTTTTGACTTTGACTCTCAGAGTCAAAAGATTGATTGGTTTTATGGTGTTTAATGGCACTTTTAATAATATATCAGTTATATCGTGGCGGTTCAAAAGATTGGAAAGCCTGGTGAAGATTATTGTTGAAATATGATATCTACCTTTCTTTTTTTTTCTTTTTTTTTAATCAATATTGAGTTGTACAATAAACATTGGACATGTCCATTTATTACATTGAAAGCAATGTCTGAGTCACACACTAGCTATACATGACAATTTCAACAGTTACAAACACACAGCAAACCTCTAAAATTTAAAGTGTTTAATTAAATGAAATGTTATGGTCACAAAATTATTGTGAAAATACATTGACAAGACCAAGCATGCTAAATTATTACAAAATAAGTCAAAATGTACAAGGGACCTATCCTTATTACATAGAATGTCTAATATTTGAGGTATTTTAGTTGCTAAAAATGGTTGTAAAAATGAGTTGGCAAGACCAAGCATGCTAAATTATTACAAAATAAGTTAAAATTTACAAGGGACCTATCCTTATTTTAGAAAATGTTTAATATTTGAAGTCTATTAGTGGCTGTTTAATTGTTAGCTTGTAAACTATAAAATATTTGTACTTAGTATTTGTTCTTTTTGTTACTTGGTCATTGGTCTTTGTTTGTTTAAGATTTAGCTTTTAATTATTATGATTCTAAAATGAAAGTACATGTTGGTTTAATTATTATTGTTTATTAAATCAATGTATGCTTTTTGGATTAAATTTGATTCATTTGTTATTATTTTGTTTGCCTATTTAAAAGCTATGTTAGACAATCAGACATCAGCATTTATTTTGATTTTTTTTTTCTTTAAAAAAACAAAATAAAACTAAGAAGAATGGTAAACTTACTGAAATTGCAGAGATGATTTTTTCAGTATTTAACTGATTTCCGCTATTTTACTCTGAAACGAAAAATCTGAAAGTTGTAGGATACAGTTAGAACAATAATGATCTTTTTGTAAGGTGGTGTAGATGTATGAATTCAGCTATTATCATTGATTTGCAGTTATTTATAGGAATGTTTTTTCTTCACAAAGTTGCAATACATTGATTATATAATGAGAATTTTAAAAACAATATTCTTAGCTTTTTTTTTACATTTCAACAGAATTAAGATATAATCTGTCACTTTCAGTGTTCTACCTATTATTCATCAAAACATGTGGTTTAGTTTTGGAGTTTCTGTCTCCCTCTTTTCTCATTTAAAAATTTTTTTTTGATCTGTTGTGAAACACAAAAATCAGTTAGGCTTTTTGATACATTTCTTGGACCTACGATGTATACTATAAGACATAGACTATAGAAAAGAAAATATAAAATGATTTGTAATTATTTGTTCCACTCTCCACTCCTATCTTTTTAAATTTTGAACTGTTATGAAGCACAAAAATAAGTTAGGTGGCCATGGGCCTTTGTGATACAATTCTTGTACTTGGACTATAGAAAAGAAAATATAAAAATAATTTGTAAGGATTTCATTGGTGTGTTTATTTTATTTTAATTAATTTATTTTATTTAGTCCTAAAGTTTAAACACAAAAAGAACAATACACAAGAAGACAATTTTCTGTTAAATGTCTGTTTTATAAGACTTGTACTTTATATAGTACATGTTTTATAAGACTTGTACTTTATATAGTACATGTTTTATAAGACTTGTTCTTTATATAGTACATGTTTTATAAGACTAAATGTACTTTATATAGTACATTTCTTTGTTAGGAAGTATGTATTTTATTTTTTAACATATCGTTCATAAGAGGGGTTTTAAAATGTTAATCTACACATGAAGTTGAAAACTTTCAAAATAAATGAAAAAAGACAAAATAAAACATAACATGAAAAGAAAAGTTTGAAAATAGTTGCCAAATTAAGTTGCATAAATGCAGTAATACAAGTCTGTTCAGATGTACAGCATGCACTTTAAAGATAGCAATATAAATGCATGTAGTGTAACCAGTTTTAAGATGAAATTAAGACGTTAATTAGTTTCAAACTCTTTTAGTCGGCAGTCATAAAGTGATATTCTGCTTATTCATAATGTTTATTACCCCTACATTAGAAGGCTTTTTATTATTTCCTTTGTACGAAAAATCAAATAGATTGAAGAATTTTTTTTTTAATATTTGTTAAGCAATAAGGCATAAGGAATTAGTATACATTAGAAGTATTTTTATTATTTCCTTTGTACGAAAAATCAAATAGATTGAAGAATTTTTTTTTTAATATTTGTTAAGCAATAAGGCATAAGGAATTAGTATACATTAGAAGTATTTTTATTATTTCCTTTGTACCGAAATAAAAAATCAAATAGATTGAAGAATATTCTTATAGAATATTAGCAATATGGCAGCCATAAGGAAGTCATGTTCTTGATTATAAGTGAACTTCAAACACAATCAAACCTGCCTTAAACTTAAAGGGCACCTCTATATAACAAATCACTGTCTATAAAGGGCAGTCTCATATTTCCCATTAATGAATAGTGCATATAATTTTAACCTGTATATAAAGGACAACTTCTCATAAAGGCCACATTTTGAGATTTCCTTGAGTGGCCTTTATATACAGATTTGACTAGTTTAACATTCCTACTCTCTGACTTGCTATTTTGGCTGTTTCTCTTAATGAATAATTATTATCTCTAGTCTTAGATTGTAGTTAGATTGTTTTCTTGCAGCTGCGAATCGAAGAATATTCTTAAACATATTATTTGAGCAATATGACATAAGGAAGCCATGTTCTTGATAATAAGTGAACTTCGAATACTTTAACATTCTTACTCTCTGATATAATTTTTTGACTGTTCTCTTAATGAACAATTATTATCTATAGCTTTAAAATGTTAATTGTTTTGACTTTCCTCTTAGTAAATAATTATTATTTATAGTCTTAAAATGTTGTAAAATTGTTTCGTTGCAGCTGTGAAAAACAATCAAGATGTACATTAAAGAGAAGTAACGGTACTGGTGATAACATATGTAGTGACTACACAGTTGGTGGTAATTGATTTTATTTGTGTCAAAATATTTATCTTTATGTAACAATATAGTCATCCACATTCAGGTTCATTTGGTATTTGTTACTTCTCCACTAGCAGGCAGCATTAAGGAGAAAGAGCAAAGACTGGGTGGCTTTGAATCAGAATAATTTGTCAGAGTGGGGCGACATGTCTACCTGCAGACTGTTGTTTCAGTGACCTAGCACTATAAAAAAAATCTTTAAAAAACTAAGCATGTGGGTCTAGTACAAAGTGGGCATCATCATCATCTTTTTGAAAATTAACTTGTTCTTGCCATGATATTGCTGAAAAATTGCTGAGTTGACGTTAAACAACAATCACTCACAGTCTTTGCCTATTAACAACAATCACTCACAGTCTTTGCCTATTTTTTTTCAACCTTCTTCCCTGCAAGCCAAATTTAGGAAAAAAAATTATATTTATTCAAACAAATTCTTTCATCAGTTTCACTTTTCCTAATCCAGTTTTTCTTGTCCCGGGCTTCGGGAAAGTGGGTTAGCGCCAAGACTGCACTCACTCACTACATTACATCTCTTTTAGTTATCCATAATACATTTTTTTCTGATTTCTGATATTTGTCAGCATAAATCATGCATTACTTTACAAATTCAAATTCAAATTTTATTGCCATATAAATCAATAGTGGTTTGTTGCTAGACAAATCAATAATTGTTTGTGACATAACATATTTGCAATACTAGTTCGAAAAACAAAGAAATAGACAATATACATATATTGTTGGCAAAAATAAAATTTATTTGTACCAGTGTTAGAAACAGGAAGAAAAGCAAGCCTCGTGTGAACATTGATTTCCTGTTTCGAAGCGAGTATAAATAAATGGTATATTTCCTGACAATAAATGTATAATGTGTTTATACTGCAATGCCATTTAAGGCAACGATTGCTAAATTAATGCACAAAAAGTAAAAAAAACATTTAACATTTTTTTGTTGCATTCTTATTGGGTATCTATAGCACGGTACATGTTCGATCAGCGTCTTTTATGCTTCAATCTCCATAGGACTCAGTTACCAGGAGAAATCATTTGTTTAGTAAACATATCAAACAAAGGGTTATACATGCCTCTTAATATAAGTAGTAAATGCACTGATTGCAGTTTATCAATGCCTATCACCACAAACATTGTGAGTTCGAAACCCGCTCAGATGTGGAGCACTCAATACAAGATTAAGTGATGAAGTTTATCAGTGACTTGCGACATGTCAGTGGTTTTCTCTGGGCACTCCGGTTTCCTCCACCAATCAAACTTACCACCAAGATATAGCTGAAATATTGTTGAAAGTGGCATTAAACACCATAGACCAAACTAAACCAAACCTTAACGAAGATCAAAAGAATTAAAATAAATGCTGAAAAATAATAAATATTATTAACATTTCTATTTATAGATCCATCCAAAGATTGTGATCACCCTCCTTCTGTACATGATAAATCTCAGAATGAGAATGGACTGACAGAGGGCGCCATGTTAGGAATAATTTTGGGTATCGTTGTACTCGTAGCTGCGGTTGTGTTTCTATTATTATTTCTGCTGTACAGAAGACGGAGATCACGTCGTAGTGGTCACGTTATTGACCCTGAAAACCTAGACAGATTGTCTTCACAAATCACCGAACGGGCTAGAAGAGAAGAACCTTATCGACGAAAAGGTAAGGATGAGAAAAGCGACTGAATGTTCTTAAGGTGTCAAGCCACTAATCTACCAATTAGAGGTTAAGCATAAAGAAACAAATTCCTTTCGCTTTGTTGTTTTTTGAACAATCTTAAATTGTAATGGTGTAACTTTATTGGTAATTGAAGTATATATTAAGTATTATTTCGAGCCAAATTTGGTTACATTTAGTTTTATTTTAGTCCTTTATTGGGGTCTTGATGCATGCCCTATAAATACTTAAATGTCGGGAATGACGTTGCTATTTTAGAGTAGGGGATGTACCAGAACATGGCATTTCACTGCAAGACATTAAACATCCCATGGTAATTTGACAGAATGTAGAGGAATCATTTACGTTTCAGAAAATATATGATTTTGGAAAGGTTAAACTTAAGATAAAATGGTAAAACACCATTAAACAAACAAACAACCAAAAAACCTTTGAGTGTAACAACGATGTGTAAAATGGAATCCATTATTGACCTTTTTGGTGACTATATTATTATTCTTTATTTTTTCAGTGATGACAGCGGCTATTCGAGAAATTGAAGACAACATTAATAAACAAATATGGTCGCTACCACAAGAATTGTTCCGCAACCATTTCCAAGATGCTAAATATGAACTGGTGGTAGAAAAATACAAAGGTAATAATAATAGAAAGAATATTGCAAAAATACATTACTATAAAATAACAATTAATAGGTATCACAACGGGTGCCATAAGTAGAGCAGGAACTAACCCTTCCGGAGCACACAAGTTCACCCCAGATTTTTAGTGGGGTTCGTGTTGCTCAATCTTTAGTTCACTGAGGATTGGGATTATTGATTTAAGTTTCTTCTTAGAAGTTTGTGGATTTTTTTTTAGCAGTTCATGTTGATGTAATTTGAATGCATGCTAATGTTCTAACAAACTCAGAGCTACCAAGTGAGATGAGCTTTCAAGTAATGAGCAATATAAATATGGAACAAGCATATGTAAAGTGAATTCTGGAAGTATTTGTATTTTAGGGCCTTTGTTTACTTAGTCCCAGATTTTTAAATTATTTGGCTTTCAAATCTGTTGATTATGAGTATACCTGATGGAGGTTATTCCAATCTGTTGATTATGAGTATACCTGATGAAGGTTATTCCAATCTGTTGATTATGAGTATACCTGATGAAGGTTATTCCAACAATGTGTTGTGAGCACTCAATTTAATATCTACATATTTTTTTTTTTTATAATTGCCCGTGTCAGACCTAGATTGTGATTCTCTGTCAGAAATTTAATTGTATTGATATCTTTTCCTAATCATAAAAGAGGCTGTCGTGATCGTATGGTAGTTGGATTTACTACTATCTGTGCAATCAGTGCCTATCACCACTAACGTTGTGAGCTTGAATCCCACTCAGGCAAGGTGTACTCGATACAACATTATGTGATAAAGTTTGTCAATGACTTGCTACAGGTCGATGGTTTTCTCAAGGGTACTTTGGTTTGCTCCACCAATAAAACTGACTGCCATGAAATAGCTGAAATATTGTTGAAAGTGGTGTTAATCACCATAATTATAACCACAAACCACACTCTTTTCATAATCATAGAGACTGGAAACAACTTTAGTGGGTTATTTTAATTTCTATATTAAATTACTGTTTACAGATAAGGACCATAAATATGCTATCAACGGTTACATGCAAGATTGGCGTGAATGGAGAGAGGATGCAGGGGACGCTGTCTCAGAACTCTTTATGTGTCTGAAAAAAGTCAAACGGGAAGATATCATTTACAAAATTTGTATCAAATTTAGAGAAGGTAATATTTATTTCTCTTTATATCATAGTTCCTAAATAATAAATATTTGTTGATTGATTGATTTGTGTTGAATGCCAATTTTAGCAATAAAACTAATACAGAAATGTTTGGACAGACTTTTTTTTTTTATTCCAATGTTTTCTTTTAACATAGTGGTCGCACAAGTCTCATACTTTTTAAGAAGATAAAAGATTAAATCAATTTAAGCTAAGATTCAAAACTTACCTTTTAGCCTTCAAAAGAAACAGCCAATTCAGTTATATTGTGGTTTTATCATCGAAATTTCAGAAAACTACTGTTGTCAATAGTTACCTTACCTTACCTTTCAGCAGAAGATTTGAAAATTATTATATTTCTACATTTTTTAATTCTAGCTTACCCAGAAGTAGTGATTGATGCAGAAACACAGTTGGAAAATGGTGTGGTCAGTAGGCGATCAAAGCGTCAAAATGAGGAGGGTATTCTGGATATTTTATTCCCCTGTTGTTACGCACAAAGTAGTCCCACAAATGATTGTGAGGAAACGGAACAAGTAAAATTCATGCTCGATGACTCAAAGGAAGCTGCATCGGCACCAAAAACACTGGAATTTGAACCAAATGAAAAGGGAAATAACTCAAATGACAATGGTGCAATGACACCACAGGAAGCCGGGAATGTGTATCGTGATCATCCAGCCCCCAGTGCGCCTGTGTTAGACGAAACAGGAAACATTCACATTATCATACCGATGAACAGGTCTGTTTCATATCCTGTTCAGGCAAGTTCATAACTGGTGCTAACACTTACCTTAATATTCTTGCAATTTATGTGGCGTGTAAATGTGTTAAAAGTATCTGGTTCACGCATGTACATACTGTGTCACCACTTAGATCGTGTATTGGTCCAAGCACGCATACCTTGCCTCATACAAATGTGTTCATGAGTGATTTGAACGACTTACATTGCTAAGTCATTAAAAAGTCTAACTAACTACGATTTAGGACATTAAAGAGTCTGATTAACTAAGACTTGAGACATTAAAGAGTCTAACTAACTAAGACCGTAGACATTAAAGAGTTATACTAACTAAGACTAAAGAGTCTGACTAACAGTGGTGCACACAATAATGTAAAATAATTTAATTGAAATATTTTATTTGCATTAGAACTGATGATTGACAGAAGGGACCAAATGTGCTCCATAAAAAATGAAATAAAGAAATTTGATGATAACAAATTAAGTGTTTTTGCATTAAATGCATACATTTTCTATTATATTTGTAAATATGACAAATTATTGAATGTGACAAAGGGAGCTAACCTGGTCTTATGAACGGGACAAAGGGAGTTATCCTGATGAACTTATGAATGTTGATGTTTATTATTAAGATTCAATGTCTTCAATTGTATAAACTTAATCATGATTAAATTTTAAGTGGAATGATTTTAATTATTAAGAAATTAAATTGTATGTGTATGTATGTACATGTATGTAAGTAATTGTGGTTAATGTCTGCCACAAATAAAAAAAAACAATTTCGTGTTTGTCTGACATTTTGGGGAATACCTAAAAAACGTTTTCGACTGTAAATAGGCCTTATATGGTATGAAACTATGAATGATAGTTGTGATACAAAAATCCCTTAATTTAATTGTTATGGTGATAAGAGAAGTGCTTTTTAGTTTTGTTATGTAATATAGGTTTAGTTTGTTTTGTGAGGATGTAGATTCAATGTGACATATTTTAATGCAATTTAGACATTCTGGTATTTCATCAAAATCATATTGGGGATAAGAAGCAATCTATTACTATTATATCAATCATAATATTTTTATCGTTCATATTATATTATATATTGTTTATTATTTACATTGTTAACAAAATTGATACTTGTGCATATAATATCAACAACAATAAAAATGAATTGAAAAAACTGTTTAACACCACTTTAATCTCCATGTTCTAACAATGATGATTTTTTTTTTTAAGATATTTAGATACGATTTAAAAAAATAAGAATGTTGCAAATATATTTGATAATATACTAATGAATTTACAATAGATATATATTTGAATCAGTAATATATGACTGCCAGACTGTATAGCTAAATGGGGAAGGAAAACCTGACAGCTATGAAAACAGCAAACTGGCCAGTGAAAGCCAGGGCCTTGGATGGAGGCATGTACTGTAGGGCATTTTCACTCAGCCACCAAGCCTGAAGGCCCCTTGAAAGGATTTGAAGTAAAAATATTTCTAAAATTTTAAAATACAAAACATAATATGAATAAAACATATCAAAATAAATTAGGCTACCAACGACCCCTAAATCAAGAAAAGTCATATTTTAATATTAAAAATAGAACTGATATTAAAATTTGTATCTATCATATTTGGTTTTATTGCTCCGAAAACTTTAAATTATTTGGCTCTCCAATCTTTTGATTTTGAGCGTACCTGATGAAGGTTATTCTAGAAACGCGTCGTGCAGACTAAATTTGATTTCTACATTTTTATTAATTTAAGCTTTGAGACATGTGTTGAAATATCTGCTTTTTTTCTATATTGTACATTTATGAAATAATTTTAGTTAATAAATCCTGAAAATGCAAGCAATGAACAAATAAATATGTGTCTAACTGACATTAAATAAATGTTGTTTCATACTGAATTTGTAATGTGGGTAAATTGTGTATGTACATGTATATTATATGACGTCCCCTATTAATAGGGATTTTACAAAATTATACGTTACAATTTTTTATATGTGTTTCTTATCATTATTGAACTTTTACATGTAATAACTTTTTGTTGATTATATAAACATGTCTTAAAAATATGTCAGAAATATTTCTTTAGCGTAAGACATTTATTGTCTTATTTTCAGCTGTCTTATCTTAAGACCTAAGACATTCTGTCATGTCACATGTATTGTCTTATTTTCAGTTTTAAATCAAATTTAATTATTGTTTTTTGAAATTGAAATCCTTTCATCATGTTCAGATAGGACTTTTTTTGTTTTCGGACGTTAGTTAATTAATTAATTAATAATTATTTATTATAATTGTTAAAAAAAGAAGTTATTAGTTTTCAATCTTTTTAGTCGTTGGTTCAGATTTGAGTATTAAAATTTTTTAAATCGTATTTTAGTGGGGCGGTTTGATTTTAATTTAATGGAAAAAAAAAATTATCTCTGTCAAAAGCTTGTACTAACAATGAAGATGAATTTCATGTATTTTTACAATCTACAAATCTAACAAGATATTGTAGGTGTATTGAATTATAATGATGCTCCATCATATTTTAATCAGTATCTTAATTCGCAATGTCATCTACCACTTAGCTAATAAATCATATTTTTGTTATATAACTGTTTTATTGCTGTTTTTTTTAAGCTATAAATACAACAATAATGATAAAACCTACTATTTCCAATGGTAGTCTGTGTTAGTGTTATGGTGTTATCTAGTCTTTCAAAAGGGGGTGGTGAGGGTTATGGTATTTAACACCACTTTCAACAATATTTCAGTTATATCGTGGTGGTCAGTTTCATTGGTAGAGGAAACCAGAGTACCGGGAGAAAACCACCGACCTGTCGCAAGGCACTGACAAACTTTATCACATAATGTTGTATAGAGTACACCTCGCCTGAGCAGAATTCGAACTCACAACGTTAGTGGTGATAGGCATTGATTGCACAGATACAATCACGACCACGACGGCCCCCTATTTCCAATGAGTGAGTGATCAAATGAAAAAGAAAGAGACAAAATTTATACCCTCACACATGAATACATGACCGCTGCTCAGTTTTCTGAGCAATAATTTTCAGCTATATCATGGTGGCAAGTTTCATTTGATGAAATGATGATGATGTCTACTTTGTACTAGACCAATATTCTGCTGGTAGACATGTCCCTCCACTCCAGCTTACATGTATGATGCTACGTTATTCAGAATTTTGTTTGGATGAATTTAGTTTTGGTTTTACAAGAATCTTGTAAAAAAAAAGTTGAGACCTTGACAGAGGTTGATGTGAGAGTAAGGAAAGATAACTCTGGTTGAGATTGATGGAAAGGATGGAATCACTGCTACAAGACAAATGTACCATACTACTAAGATAGAAGAATGCAAAACAATAATAATCCGGAAATACAAAACAAATCCATCAAGCAACATTTAATCATAAAGAAATACAATAAAAACAGTTGGAGACCCCACAAATTACCATTAACAAGTCTGGGAAAGAAAAGTAGATGTGTCTCTAGTTATAACCCACTACACAATCATATACATGTAGGTATATTTGATACAACATAATTAAGCAATATATGAAACAACATTATCAAACCTCAGACATATAACAAAGATATTGCAGTAGTATGAAAACAACCGATAGTGGTCAGGTCTGCTTGTATACTAGAAATATAAGGAAATACCATTACATCTCGAGATGATTCTTCCTAAAGTCACAATCAAATATCAAGAAATAATGAAATTACAAGATGAACTCTGTGATTTTGTTGAATTCAAAGCATACATTTACTAATAAGAAGATATGGGGCTTTTTTCATGAAGGAATGACCACCATGACATTTCACAATAATTATTTTATTCAAATTTCCTACCCTTTACACGAAATAATTAATTGTTATTCATAGAGACAGCAGTATAACTTCCATTTCCATCGTTATGTGCATTTATTACTTACCCGTGGGAGTAATACAATATTTTACTCAACATTTTATTCCAGAAACGCATCGTGTACCGTGCACTAATAAAAGGGGAAATATAAAATTTATTGCGCACGACCCGTTTCTGTAATAACCTTCATCCGGGACCCTCATTTGAAGTCGAGAGATTGGAAATCCAAATAATTTAAAGTTTTGGGTGCAATAAAACCAAAGAATCTAAACAGGAGACAAAATCAGCTGATGTCATGTATGTCTGAGGGAGGAGAACCTAAACAGGAGACAAAATCAGCTGAGGTCATGTATGTCTGAGGGAGGAGAATCTAAACAGGATAGCTAAAATCAGCTGAGGTCATGTATGTCTGAGGGAGGAGAACCTTGCCAAGTCAGTGGTTTTCTCCGGATAGTCCGTTCTCCTCTACCAACAAAACTGACCGCCATATACGTATAAGCATGCTATAACTGAAAGCGTTAAAAACCATAACCCTAACCACCTTTCTATGTATTTTTTTAAGCAATAGCAAATATTTAATAAAATATCTAATTTCATTTTATCTCTTTATTCAGTCTAAACTGACGTAGAAAATTACTATTATGGCTTTTCGTGTGAAAATTTGAGGTTTCTTTGAAATGACCATCAATATCTTAAAATATATATTGTAAACTGACCAATATGACGAAACCCTAGAAGATATTTGCTAAGAGATAGACAGTGTAAAATAAAGTCTAGTCACAGCGTAATAAAATAGTATCAAGGGTAGTTCTCGTTAATATTCCTTGTGTTTATTGAAAGGAGAAGACATAGAAGAGTTGTCGTGACTAATGGAACAATCTCCTTGATTTGAGGAGTCCATTTACGTAGATACTGATTTTGTACGAGTTCTTTCCGTCCGAGCTGGCTTTTTATGTGTATTGTTCAGTGGCGGATCCAGGATTTCAAGTTAGGGGGGTGGCGCACTTAAAAACAATCGCGGCGGAAGGAGGCGCGACAATTTTTGGGGTATTTCGTGTGAAAAATCACGATTTTACGCAAAAAAATCCGATTTTTTTCCAGTTTTATGGGGGCGGCGCGCGCCGGGTGCCATCCCCTGGACCCGCCCCTGTTGTTGTTGATGTTCGTATCTAGATCATCTCTTATAGGGGCCATCGTGGTCGGCATCGTTTAGAAGTTGATTTACAACTATCTGTGTAATCAGTGCCTATCACCACTAAAGTTGTGAGTTTGAACCCCGTTCATGGCGAATTATACTGGATACAACATTATGTAATAAAGTTTGCCAGTGACTTTTGGCAGGTCGGTGGTTTTCTCCGGGTACTCCTGTGTCCTCCACCAAAAAAACTGACCGACACGATATAGTTAGAATATTGTTGAAAGTGGTGTTAATACCTGCAATCACTCAAACCAAACCATGGTATATAGACCATCTCTTATGACTTTGGTGTCTGTGTCCGTTTTGAAATCGACATTATTCTAGTAATGACAAAATCACGTTTTGAGATATTGCAGGGGTCAGTACCTATACCACTATAATGACCAAATTAATCTTGTCTATTGTACAGCACTCGATCGCGATATCCTTTCAAAGTCAGACGAACATGACATTGCATGAGTGAAATATACAACTATTCGTTTCATCAATGACACACTATACTGATAAATTGCACTGAAGTTCGCTAACCCTCAAGAGGCTTGATTAATTGTATTTACAGCGATGTCTTCTCGTATTTGTGATTTACTTGTCAAAACTGACCTACACTTGTCCAAAATATTCAAAATAAATCCAATATACAGGAATACAAACCTCTCTGATTAAGATAGAAAACGGCCATAAAGGCGTTGTTTTTCAACTGAAGATGGATTTCTGTCATGTTACCTTATATGGTTAGGGCTATTTTCAACAATATTTCAGCTATATCGTGGCGGTCAATTGTGTGGTGGTGCAGGAAACCGGAGTACCCAGAGAAAACCACTAACCTGTCACAAGTCACTGACAAACTTTATCACATAATGTTGTATCGAGTTCACCTCGCCGTGAACGGCGGTCGAACTCACAACGTTAGTGGTGATAAGCACCGATTACATAGGTAGTTGCAAATCCAACTACCATACGATCACGGCCACGACAGCCCATAAATCCGATGTAAAGGAATATCAACTCCCTAATTGAGAAAGAAATGGTCATACAAGCGTTGTTTCTCACTCAGGCACGAATGACCTTAACCGATTGTGTCTATCCTGATTAGGACCAATGGTTTTCTTGCTTCCTAATACTTTTAAATTATCTGGTTTTCAAATCTTTTGACTTTGAGGTATCCGATGATGGTTATTTCAAAAACGTGTCGTGCGCACTAGATTTGATATATATATGTTTTCATTCTTAGCTGAGGGTGAATTTCATTCATGCTAATCTTATATCCAAATCCTATATCTTATAAAATGCTAATAACCAATTTTATGAATTAATTAGTGAGAAAGGATATTGGTGTAAATGAACATGTGAGACTATGCAACATTACATTTGGACACAAATGAAAGTAAAAGGAACAGCACTTTTATTGCGGTTCTACATTTCACAGTCACAGTATAGGGTCTTCAGTACTGAGCATAACTCATACCATATTGTGAGTGTGACACGACTCCTAGCCTGCAGTGATGGAGAGAGAGAGAGGTAGAGAGAGAGAGAGAGAGAGAGAGAGAGAGAGAGAGAGAGAGATTTATCTAATGGGCTAATAAATTAGATATGTATTTTCACTAGTGGATCAGGTACTGCTCTGCTAACCCTTCCGAGACACTTGACTTCACTCACGATTTTTAGTGGGATTCGTGTTTCTCAATCTTTAGTTTTCTGTGTAGTGCTGTGTGTGTTATTGTTCCTCCTTTTTTCTTTAGGCCATGTTATTGTTCCTCCTTTTTTCTTTAGGCCATGTTATTGTTCCTCCTTTTTTCTTTAGGTCATGATATTGTTCCTCCTTTTTTCTTTAGGCCATGTTATTGTTCCTCCTTTTTTCTTTAGGTCATGATATTGTTCCTCCTTATTTCTTTAGGTCATGATATTGTTCGTCCTTTTTTCTTTAGGCCATGATATTGTACGTCCTTTTTTCTTTAGGTCATGATATTGTTCCTCCTTTTTTCTTTAGGTCATGATATTGTTCCTCCTTTTTTCTTTAGGTCATGATATTGTTCCTCCTTTTTTCTTTAAGTCATGTTATTGTTCCTCCTTTTTTCTTTAGGTCATGTTATTGTTCCTCCTTTTTTCTTTAGGTCATGTTATTGTTCCTCCTTTTTTCTTTAAGTCATGTTATTGTTCCTCCTTTTTTCTTTAGGTCATGTTATTGTTCCTCCTTTTTTCTTTAGGCCATGTTATTGTTCCTCCTTTTTTCTTTAGGCCATGTTATTGTTCCTTCTTTTTTCTTTAGGCCATGTTATTGTTCCTCCTTTTTTCTTTAGGTCATGTTATTGTTCCTCCTTTTCTTTAGGCCATGTTATTGTTCCTCCTTTTTTCTTTAGGTCATGATATTGTTCCTCCTTTTTTCTTTAGGCCATGATATTGTTCCTCCTTTTTTCTTTAGGTCATGATAATGTTCGTCCTTTTTTCTTTAGGTCATGATATTGTACGTCCTTCTTCGAGTTACAGATTCTGATTATGCTTTTGATGTCTTCAAATTGTTCATACTCTATTAAATAATCTGTAAAATTGTAATTAACAACGTCGAGAATTCTTGGATAGTAATTACAATAAAATGTATATACCAATTTCTGGAATGATTCGTCGTCGTTGATTGCAATGATGTCTTAATTGTATGTAATTATGCGTTCATATATGAATATGCTGATTAACAACCCAAATGCAATGAATAAAAGTCGTTTTAAATTACTGAAACGATGTAATAGTCGTAACAATCGAAGCATGAATACTAAGGCTTTCTCTTTATTCGAACATAAAATGTATTTCCCAACAATAATTTACTTAAAGAACAGTAATATAATAGACCAGCAAGTCAAAAATTCAAAATCGTCCCAACGCAAATTTGTGTTGTGTTTATTGGGAGAACAATCTGTCTAAAACCAATTCCTACTCTTACACAGATGATGCAATATACTTTACCACTTTATTCCTGTTTTAGAATGGGTCGTTTTATCTTGTGGTCGTTTAGTTTAAAACAATTTGTATTTGCTCATAGAGATAAAAAGGATAAGACACAAGTTTTACCAACTTATGAAGTCTTATGTAATTCCCGGAGGAGAAGACTTTCTGAAAGTTGGTAAAACTTGTGTCTTATCCTTTTTGCACATTTGAGCAAATAAAATCTGTTTTAACTAAAATTACCTTGCTGAAGGATGAAAACTAATTGATTAAATGTTAATTATAAGAACGTATTTATCGTATTTCAAGCGCACGATCACAGGCGCTCGGGTACACTCTGTGATTTTCGTTATTTCATTAAAATTAAATATTTTCCCTTTTAGTGCCTCTATTCTAACCTTCTCTACGCAGAATCACCTAATTTTGATGTATTTTACACATTTTGATATTATAGTATTTGTAGAAAAAAAATGGGTTGTATCAAAATGTGTAAAACACGTCAAAATTAGGTGATTCTGCGTAGAGAAGGTTAGAATAGAGGCACTAAAAGGGAAAATATTTAACTTTAATGAAATAACGAAAATCACAGAGTGTACCCGAGCGCCTGTGTGCGCACGATGTGTTACTGAAATAACCTTCATCAGGTAAGTTCAAAATCGAAAAATTGGAAAGCCAAGAACCCAAACGTATTTGGGTGCAAGTAAACCAAACGGCCTAATGCTATGTTATAATGTAATGAAAATGTTTTCGTAGTAATATCACTTGAATTTGTCATAAATCATAATTACAGGCCATCATATAAACATGTTTTTCTACTGTCACATTTTAAACTATATTTCTGTGTATAGAAAAGATTTGAAAGTATATTATCCGATTTTGACAGTAATATTAAATAAAAACATGAAAAGAAATAATTTCAAAAACATGACCTACGCTTAACTCGTTTATTGTCTTGCACTTTAAAATATATTTGAAAACATGACATAAGCTTACTTACTATTCCAGCTGTTAAACATGTGTCAAAACTATAGGTGTAAAATTCTTATTATATGATGAATGTTGATATTAAAATCGTTGCCTTTTACATGGGAAAATGTCCATTTCAAATTCATTTGTTAGAGACTAATTGAAATTTTGATTATTTTAAAACAAAGAAAAAAGTATATACGGATGCATAGCAAATTTTTCGTTGTCACTAGTTTCAGCTGTTAACAAACGCGTCGTGCGCACCAAATTCGATATGTGCGTTTTGCTAATTCAAAATCCTTTCAAAAACGTCTGTTTAAAGACATGTATCAATTATGTTTGTCGGCTCAACCTTTAATGGCAGCCCCCCCTTTCCCCACCCCTGGTAAATATATCTATACCAGGTTTACTGGCTAACATAAATGATTAGGTTTTTCTATCCTTTGATCTTGAGAGGACCTGATGAAAGTTTATTTCAGTTTAAAGCATACAATGTACATCTGATCAAAAATGCATAGATCTGTTCAAAATTAGATTGAAGTCTTCACCTCCGAAATGGTACGGTCAACATCATGAATTGTTTGTTCCATACGCAGTGTTTGCCTCACAGATGACCCTTTCACTTCGGTCATAATATTAACTGGACTTTGTACATTACACTGTGGAACAGGAATTACCTATCATTCCTGTCCACCCTACCGGAGCACCTGGGTTCATCCCAACTTTTGATGTGGCCCGGTTGCTAATCGTTAGTTTTCTGTGTTTGTCAAAGTTTAATATAGTATGTTTTGATTCTTTCTTTAATTCTTTTGTCCACATGTTTATATTCCTACATTGTTCCATGATGTTTTTATCCCTTACGATTGATACATAAATACGACGTACAGTTTGTCTTTACCTCCAGTTGTTTGTAGGAGGGCTCATGTTTTACTTACGTTATTTCTATTTGTTTGTGTATAGTGGTGTCCAACACATATTGGGTTGTGCTTTTGCTGTGCTTGTTTTCATCTTTTGTACCCTGTGTTGCCAGTTTCTCTGGATTGTCTATTTTTGATTGGCCCTTCAGTATTGTCTAACGTTTATTTTCATCCTGTGTCTTGTGCACCCTATGTGCCAGTTTCTCTGGATTGTCTATTTTTGATTGTCCCTTCAGTATTCTCTAACGTTTATTTTCAACCTGTGTCTTGTGCACCCTATGTGCCAGTTTCTCTGGATTGTCTATTTTTGATTGTCCCTTCAGTATTCTCTAACGTTTATTTTCATGATGTGTCTTGTGCACCCTATGTGCCAGTTTCTCTGGATTGCCCATTTTTGATTGTCCCTTCAGTATTGTCTAACGTTTATTTTCATCCTGTGTCTTGTGCACCCTATGTGCCAGTTTCTCTGGATTACCCATTTTTGATTGTCCTTTCAGTATTCTCTGACGTTTATTTTCATCCTGTGTCTTGTATACCCTATGTGCCAGTTTCTCTGGATTACCCATTTTTGATTGCCCCTTCAGTATTCTCTAACGTTTATTTATCACGTCTTGGCATCTTCGGTCGTTCTTATTTCTTTGATTGTAATTCCTAATTCCTTAATCGATATTCATCATTTCGTATTTTTTAATTCTTCATCCTTATTCATTGTTTTTCCTTTTCTTAATTGTTATTTCTGCCTCCATGATTTCATATCCTTTTTTTACTACATGTTTATTATTAACAGTGATTTCTTAATATTCCTCCTTCGACATTATTAATTCTTAATGCTATCATATTGGAAATCCCTGCTGCTGAAATTTTAATTCTTACTCGATATTCTCCATGTTCTCTATATTAGCTGTTTTCTAATAACAAATAAGCAATTACAAAAAAGACTAAAAAGATAGAATTACAAATTAAGACGAAAAAATATAGAAGAGGCAGGTGAGGTTAATGTAGCCGTGATTGGATATAATAGGTTTGGTTTAGCTTGGTTTTACTTCTGGTGTTCGACGCCACTTTCAACAATATTTCTGCTATATCGTGGCAGTCAGTTTTATTGATGGACAAACTGTATCACATAATGTTGTATCGAATACACCTCTCCATAAACTGGGTGCGAACTCATAACTTTAGTGGTGATAGACACTGATTGCACAGGTAGTTATAAATCCAACCACCATGCGATATAATCATGCAGTAGCTATCAGTATCTTCAGTAAACCTATAAATTGGGGCTCTACTCATGACGAGGTGTACTCGATACAACCCTATGTGATGAAACTTGTTTCCAAACAAACTGCCGAACACCCATTACACAATAAGCTATAAGCTTAGGTAGATGTTAATCCATCTACCATAGGATCGCGGCCACGGGGACTACCAACTAACCTTATAGAAAATTACCTGGATATAACAGCTATATAATTGACATACATCTTTTTACATGTTTTGATAATTATGACTTTATTCAGTTTCTTCTGATATTAAGATGTTCTATTTTTCACATGTGGAAAAGGATTGCATGACCGCATCCTTTCTCTAAGAGGGGAGTTATGGCCCCGACACTTTTCATTACAGTACCTGTATCAAGCCAGGAAAGGAAACGGTCATGTATTTGTGTGTTAAGGTGGTACCACACACTTCAGGTAAAATTTTATCTGCTCGTTTAATTTTCGGGGTTTTTTTGGCAGTGTGTTTGAATATATCCACTGTAATAAATATCAAAATTTTAACAAATTCCAACCAACAGACTCAGAGCTATAAATTCAATAGCCACATAGCAGCTTTTCTCTCTGTGGTTTTGATCACCGAGATGCTTGAAATCTGCATACAAACATCATATGATCAAAACGTTAAACTGATTTTAAAGAGTTATCTCCCTGTAGTGTATGGTAGAGTTATCTCCCTGTAGTGTATAGTAGAGTTATCTCCCTGTAGTGTATGGTAGAGTTATCTCCCTGTAGTGTATGGTACCCCCTTAAGGGTATCTATTTAGTCTCATTTACAGGTTGATACTGGAGTTTTGGAACTGTTCAGAGAGTGTGATATAAATGGACACTGATATTCAATGTGTTGAGCCGTTAATTATTTTATACTAGGAAAAATATGAGTTTGTAAGTTGGCTCTTACCTTTAGTGGAAGCGCATATAGGTTAAACCTGATCGGTTTCAAAATCTCATATGTCTTTTATTATTGTTAAATATAAGACATATGTGACTTTTATAATTAAACTAATGCAAAAAAAATATGTTTCAGATCCAATAAAGACTTTAATATTGTTCTGTTGTTCAACACATTAATGGTGTAAGTCAGACATATCTATAATCATTGTGACATCTATTCCACGTTAGTGTACGCCCACCTTTCGAAATCCTTTATTAGTATTATCTTGTACAGAAAAGTTTGAAGACAGCAAAGGTAAACCAGAAGCCGTAAATCGAAGGACAGGCACTACAATGACCAAAAGAAAATGGACAAACGATAGGTGGACTTAGCCTGTTTAGGCTGTCCTGGTTAGGCCCTTTGGTTTTCATGCTCCTAGAACAGTAGAAGGGTTAGTAGTTCCTGATACACTAGTGGCACCTGTAGTATTACTGTTAGGTAACACGAAGATCATGAGATTATTCAATTCTTCAGAGATGGAATATATTTTCTCCCATTATTACGGCGTTTTAAACCCGCTGAACCAGTGGTGGAAAAATCTGTAATCCTCTAGATGATTAAAATGTCTCGTGCCTTTCTCCGCATTAATTCCAAACGCATTAATATCAAATTTTGAAATAAAGTTAGTGTTAAATAATGGGAGAAACAAATTCCCCATCAGTTGCCCATGTGGGTTAGGATATTTCTCCACTCTCGAGAGTTAAATTTAAAATTTTAACTCTCTTGAGTGAAGAAATATCGTAACCCACGGGCAACTGATGGAGAATCTATATTTTTGATATTTAAAAAATGTCATTATTGTTTGTTATTAGCTTTCAATAGTCATGTATATTATATGAAGCATATTGAAATGACATTTGTTATTACTGCAAGTATGCATACAAATAAGCTGCATTCATTTTGTTATCAATATACTTCAACCAAAGCGTAAATGATAAGCTGTTTATTTCTGATGAAAATAGAATAAACCCTTTGGATTATAAAATATTTAGTATCACGTGATTAATCATGGATGTTGATTTAGAAACACGATTACCAATTTTGATCCTCAGTCATGATCCTGTGTTACCAATAACAACAATAGTGCTTGACATAAACATTAAAAGCATTGTTATAGTTTGCACTGACCTTTTTGAGACTTTAATAATAATTTCAATAAAAGGAGGGAGGAGGGTTGTGTCCCATAAACTAACTTAATCCCGCCACTATTTATTGAAGTGCCTTTAACAAGCCAGTAAAATGGGAGCTCATGTATTTCTGTGTTAACTGTGTTAAGGGAATCGACTTTGCATTTTTTTACGATTTTTCTGTTGGATTGTTGAACTGTTCCGACAGTGTGGTATTTTTCTGTTGGATTGTTGAACTGTTCCGACAGTGTGGTATTTTTCTGTTGGATTGTTGAACTGTTCCGACAGTGTGGTATTTTTCTGTTGGATTGTTGAACTGTTCCGACAATGTGGTATTTTTCTGTTGGATTGTTGAACTGTTCCGACAGTGTGGTATTTTTCTGTTGGATTGTTGAACTGTTCCGACAGTGTGGTATTTTTCTGTTGGATTGTTGAACTGTTCCGACAGTGTGGTATTTTTCTGTTGGATTGTTGAACTGTTCCGACAGTGTCGTATTTTTCTGTTGGATTGTTGAACTGTTCCGACGGTGTGGTATTTTTCTGTTGGATTGTTGAACTGTTCCGACAGTGTGGTATTTTTCTGTTGGATTTTTGAAGTGATCCGACAGTGTGGTATTTTTCTGTTGGATTGTTGAACTGTTCCGACAGTGTGGTATTTTTCTGTTGGATTGTTGAACTGTTCCGACAGTGTGGTATTTTTTGTCTTTCATTTTAGTCCAAATATTAGAACACAGCAAACTAATTTTGTTTTATTAGGATCTCAATTTTATTTACATGTATGCATATGATGTACTTTGATAAATGAGCTGGATTCTTCTGATACTCCTTGGTCAAGTTAGAAAGGTAGCAGCTTTATTTTTAAAACGCTATGAAACTGACCTTCACTTATCATTAGCAATATCCAAACTGTAAGCATATTCGACATATTTGATGTGTGGATTAGGGACTAGCTGATGGTGGTCGTCAATAACAGGGGGATATGCACTTGAAAAGCCTTTATAGGTTTCAAGATTATAATAACTTTCAGTGGCCGTATCCACTCCCACACTTTTTTATGGTTGTGAGTGGCGTATATTGTTCTACATACATCTCATTGAAAGTAAAAGGGTAAACAATGATCAACAATATAACCATTGACTAAGACACCTATCATTTGATGTTATATTGCTTTTGTGTCCTAAAACTGGTTAAACACCGCCACAATTTATTAAAGTACCTTTACCAATACAGGAAAGTGTGCGGTTATCTATTTGTATGGTATGAGTATGAATTTTGCATCTTTCTCTATGATAATTCGATTTTTTTGGCGTTTCAATTTTCTGCTTAAAGCTTAAAGGTCAATTATAAGACTTTTACATAAGTCTCGTGTTTTAATATATTGATACCTTTTTTGAATAGCCATCCGGGGATTATTTGTTTTTCAAGTTTGTGTTAGCTGCTAATTTTTCATAGGTTAAATCTTTCGATTATACTGATGTAAAGAATATTTATTTTAAGCTGCAATGAAATTTGTATCTGAAAATTTACGTTCTCTCTTGCAAGCTTTATGTTTATCACAGTTAAATACGGATTTTAGTTCTAAAAGATAAACGTACTGTCGTAGAATTTTGTGGTTTCTTCTCCTTGTAAAATCAATCATCTCTATCAGTATCATTACAAGATAACATATATCATATTGAAGTAGGTTGTGTTGTAGACTGCTACTGTTCTCTTTCTTATTTTCAATTATAGACGTTGTATTTCACACGAGTTCACCCCCGGTTTTTAGTGGGGTTCGTGTTACTCGATCTTTAGTTTTATGCGTATATTTTGTAGATCGTTGTTTGTCCTTTTGTTCTTTTTCTTTTAGCAATTTTCTTTTCTTTTCTTCTACGATTTACGGATTCTGATTCTGATTATCCCTTTGTTATCTTAGATTTACGGATTCTGATTCTGATTATCCCTTTGTTATCTTAGATTTACGGATTCTGATTCTGATTATCCCTTTGTTATCTTAGATTTACGGATTCTGATTCTGATTCTGATTATCCCTTTGTTATCTTCAAACTCTTCTTAAAAACCTACAAACGGAACAGTCTTACTGATACATTTGACTCAAGTTGTAAGAGACCAAAGAGGTAATCAGAGGGCGTGAACAATGAACAACATATACAGGAACCACAGTAGCATTCACAAATTATTTACAGGAACAAATTTCACCATAGAAAAGTTTAGAGATACCAAAGGGATAATCAGGTGCCTTAAATCGAAGGAGTATCTACACATGCAATGGCCTAAAGAATGGGGACAGCAAGATCAACAATGATCTACAATACACTTCTTAGAAAATTAAAGATTGAGCAACACGAACCCCACACAAAAATCTGGTCTGAATTCAGGTGCCCCGGAAGGTAGGCAGTTCCTGTTCCGGTAGTGGTACACGTCGTGTTACTATTAAACGACACGGATATTATTTGGCTGCTTGATTCTTGTTTTTTATTTTCATTTAAAGGGAACACGTGTGCATGTTGTTCCGACTGACAGAACATATCAAATCACACGAAGAATAGAAATATCTGAAACACAGCCTAAAATTGCATCATAAAGCAATCCTCTTGTGGTCAACTGCAGGCTAAGTGGTGGTTCACACTTATGATCGTGATCGTATGGTAGTTAGATTTACAACTACCTCTGGAATCACATTCTCTATTCAGAGTTGTCGTAGCAGGAACGACAACTCTGGATAGAGAATGCTGCAATCAGTGCCTATCACCACTAAAGTTGCGAGTTCGACCCCCGTTCATGGCGAGGTGTACTCGATACAACATTATGTGATAAAGTTTGTCAGTGACTTGCGACAGGTCGATGGTTTTTCTCCGGGTATTCCAGTTTCCCGGCTCCACCAATTAAACTAACCACCACGATATAGCGGAGATATTGTTGAAAGTGGCGTTAAAGCACCAGAACTCAAACCCAACCCACTAATTTTAGGGGTATGGGTTTTCTTCATTGTTGAAGGCTCTACTGTGACTGTGAAATGTAGAACAGCAATAGACGAGCTGTTCCTTTACTTTAATTTGTAACTACATGTACTTGTGTAGTTGGATAATGTCTCGTGTTCATTTACATCAATATCCTTTCTTATTAAGAATGTGAAACTCGGGAATGCTGAGTTTTACATTGGCAGTTAGAAACACCACCAAATATGAAGCTCTTTCAGCAGTATAAGGGTTAATGTTGGGTTAGGGTTGTGATGCTTTAAGCCACTTTAGTTTTTAATATTATTCTATTGCAAATAAAACAGCAATGGGATTGGACAAAAAGTTATCACAACTTATGGACTGCCCTCTCACTTACGCCACTTTCAACAATAATTCAGCTATATAGTGGTGATAGGCACTAAATTACATAGGTAGTTGTAAATCCAACTACAATACGATCACGATCACGGCGATCTCTTTGGCAGTTAAAATGTTTTTTATGAGGATTTAATATGGCATGTCTTATATAATATGATTAAAAGAACATTATTTATAAAAATTGCAAATTGCACGAAGTACAAACAAATTAAAAACAAATAGAAACATATTACCAGCTTAAAAACAAAAGTCAAGAGTGTCAAAACCGTTTATTATTAATTTAAAACTTGAAAAGATAAAAAGTAATATAAATATTTACTGTAATTATTTGCCAGAGGGGGGCATAGATGTGAATGAATATGGGCGACAATCCAATTTTACACTTTTAAACAGGCAAATTCAAGTACATGTATATAAAAGAAAAGCTCTTTCGTAACGATATTCACAATAGAGAGGTAATTGGTGATGACCACTAAATGTATAACTGTTGACATTTACAAAGAAAACGTTCTGTACATATTCTTAATGCTTAATACCCTTGTTTAATTTCCTTGTTAGTCTTGAAATCATGCCACTACACTTTCCGGTCGTCTCCTAAAGCCTCCACTCGCCTCACTCTCGTGTCTTCTTCAAAAGCTTCCCTCTACTTTCAGGTCCACTAGTAAAGATTCCGCGGTCCTCTCCTACGCATCTGAGATGTACATTTACGTCAGATATAATCCTATTTTTACATTAGAAATGAATATTTAAAAAAGACTATTTTTTATTGCGATTTCTTGTATCGATAAAATGTCTGAAACCAGTAAGATTTTAATTAAATTATAGCATTGGGTCAACAATTATTATTTGCTAGTTATTATTTATAACGAAATGATCAATGTTAGAAGACATATTAAATGTTACAGTCTGTCCTGGGGGTCGAGCACCGTGTCACGATTCTAGATCGATATTGTCCAGTCTAATTAAAATAAGTTGTTGCTTTTCTTTTCATTCAACAACATTTGAAAACAGACAAATCGTCAAAAATAATGATTGGGTGGTGACATCTTGGATTTTAATACCTCAAAGGACTCAAGATTTTAAAGCATCGTCACTGATTGGTCAGGTGAAATTAAAACCTCTGACATGATCCCAAATGGGGTATTAGATGTTGGAACTATAACTTCTTAAGCAAAGACATAATGTTTCTACAACGAGAAGACACGAATTCTTTCTTACTTCACTAAATTAGGGTTAGGGTTATGGTGTTTAACGCCACTTTTAACAATATTTCAGTTATAGCATGATATTCAGTTTTATTGGTGGAAGAAGCCGGTGTACCCGGAGAAAACCACCGACCTGTCGCAAGTCACTGACAAACTTTATCACATCATGTTGGATCGAATAGACCTTGCCATGGTCGGGATTCGAACTAACAACTTTAGGGTTTTCCTATGAATTTTGTGGAATTTGCATATTCCAATGCTTTCATATAAGTACATTTTTTTTGTATATACAAAACCGCATCGGTCGGGTAATTGTTATCGTACTCCATTAGAACTCGGTCGGGTAATTGTTATCGTACTCCATTAGAACTCGGTCGGGTAATTGTTATCGTACTCCATTAGAACTCGGTCGGGTAATTGTTATCGTACTCCATTAGAACTCGGTCGTGTTAAGCCAAAGACTATACCAATGATATCTGTTGATTCTCCACCTATATTAAGCACATAGTATTAAGGACTTAGAGGAAGATATGATTGTCTTGGAATCAGAATAATGTGTCCGAGTGGAGCGATATGTCTATCCTCGAACTGTTGATTCAGTGAGCTAATACTATAAGAATCCAACTCAGCATGTTGATCAAGAACAAAGCGGATATCATCATCATTATTTTATTGAAATGTAACTTGTTGTCGCCTTGATATACATTTGTAGCTGTAAAAAATCCTCATTTTGGCGTTAAGCAACAATCATATACAAATGTAGACATCTCCGTATTTCCCAAAAGTCTAACACCTAATTAATAAAAGACTATTCACTTCCCTGTGGTGAACAGGGTGCAACGGACAAATATTGTCTGACTAACGGAAGAGGTATTTAAAAACGAAGCGCCCAAATGAAATATTCATATTATGAATTATATGCGCCCAAATAAAGTATATATTTGCGCCCAAATGAAATGCACCGATTCAGATAAATATAGGGGGTTTTTTTCAGTCCGAACAGACAATTTTTTCTCCATAAGTTACCAGACTAGCATACATACTTATTTTCATTTCAAGGCAGACCAATATGATTAGTTAGGCTTCCTGTGTCAATTAAACTGATCCGAATAGATAAAAATGAAATATTGTTTGTTGAAAGTGTTGGAAATTAAAACTAAACTATAACAGGTTTATTTACCCAAGATCTAACCCAATTTATAATACGCTGATTATTTTAATTGAAAAAAGGTTTGTATCGTGGTTCCTTTAAGAGCAAGATTGTCATTTAAACTTTTAATTAAACAATTAATTTTGGTCAATAATTGGTATTTACTATGATTTATTACTGAATAACCGATTAACGTTCTGTTTTTCAGAAAAGACAGAAGGAGCACGAAGTCACGATCAAATCTGTATTATACAACTAGACAATTTGAACTTTCGACATTTACATGTACATATTAAAAAGCTAATAGTACACATGTAAATGTCAATCGATATACGATTCAACAATTTCAAACCTTTGTAAGCTACAATGTAAGGGAGCGGGAATTTAACTTTTAGGGAGGAACTTTTTTTCCTCGCTCAAACCAGAAATGCCTTTCACATGAAACAAAAATTAGATTATTTAATTCTGCCAAAATTTCTTGTTGAAAACTGCAATGGTTTCTTTTCCATATATTTTTACTTTTCGGTAGACATTTACATTGTTCTACAAATGTTTTAATGCATAGTCTTTATGAATTTACTGCTGAAATGATAGTAGTTTAAATTATTCATCATGTTAATCTGAGCTATATTTTGTGTGCTATTTCAAAGGAGACGTATTTATATAGGGTGCATTTTTTTCTCACACAAACGATACAAACGACTACGCGCGTACGCGTTAAGAGCATTTTTTTTCTAACATACGTTTGTAAAGTTTGCACAAACTTTGACAAACTATGCAATCGCTAAATGTGCGTCTACAGTTTGTCGTTTATCTTTTGTTGCATTTGTTTCTAATCTCAACGCTGAATCAATTATAGACACGTGGAATTTTCCCGCCAAAACAAAGATGGAATCTAATAAAAGAAGAGATGAGTTTATTTACCAACAACATGTGTATACATATTATCAGGTCAAACAGGGTCAGTAAACTCTGACTAAACGATGTATTTGTTTCTACTTTTGCAGCGTTTAACAAACGACACACAGTGTTTAACAAACGACACACAACGTTTGCTAAACTTTGGTTAGAAAAAAATGCACTCGTAAGCAGTTTGCTTGTTTCCGAATCTGAATATTGCTACATTGTAATTCATTCATTATTGCGTGATCCCTGTAATACACGATATGAACTATATTCTTTTCAACAATAAAATAATGTTTACAATAAAAATGCAAGGTCAGATTATTTATTTTTGGCATCTCATGTAAAAATAATGTGATAAAGTTTGTCTGTGACTTCCGACAGGTCAGTGGTTTTCTTCTGGTATTCTGGTTTCCTCCACCAATAAAACTGACCGCCACGATATAACTGAAATATTGTTGAAAGTGGCGTTAAACACCATAACCATAACCCTAGCCCATGTAAACATATATATATTCTTTCAATCGTTTGAAGGAACTGAATTAGATTGAAATTAATTTCTTCTAGTTGTCTGCCCATAGACTGTATGTATTTTCCCGCCGTCCGTGGAAATCCCATTCAGCACGACAGGGACGACTCGATTGGACGTGTTTTACTTCGTTAGTTAAATTTTATCTTGTTTCGAGGAAAACGTTTCTTCTTTATTCCATATTAACATTTCATAAAGTTTTTTGTTTTTTGCACTACAGCTGTTGAAGTGCACACATATTTTTGTTTGTATTGTATAATACTATGTTGCTGAATTAAACACAGCACATGGCACTGTCGTGTGGCTATTTAATTTGAATATTGTTTTCTATTATTGGCCTATACCGTGTATATAGATATTTATGGGTATGGTATGTTGTCTATGTGTTTTTTGATTGTTGTCTAGAAGAATTATAGATGGATACTGATTTGTGTATCGTCTAAACCGTAATCATGGTGTAGTAGTTAACATTCTCGTTTCGAGCGCGGAATTCCTTGTGTTCAATCATCAAACGAGGCTCAACCAAGACTAGAAAATTGTTATCTTTCGTATTTCCGATAAGCTCGTCGAAATAATAACATTTGAATAATAAGTAAGATCTCACAGCCATGATAATGAGTTCGAGAGAAGCAATCTGCTGTTTGTATAAAACCACTAAGGGACCGACCATATAACTTGCAGGGGGGTTATGATTTTTTTTTCGTTCAGAAATTTTTCTTCGGACAACACAAGAGTTAGAATATTTTTTTTTTGTGGCGCGAAGCGCAAATTTTGTTTCCAGAATTTAACATTAGGTTATATGACAAAAACTCTGAATCAAATTATTTTTGTTTCTCCACCAAAATCAGAATATTTTTTTCAGCAACATTGGGAATCAAAATATTTTTTTTAGAAAAAAAACCATACCCCCCCCACCCTGGAAGTTAAATGGTCCGTCCCTAATTCATTTCTTTAAGGTTTTCTACTAAATTTTTTCCGAGTCTACCGGACCATTTTGTCTGACGTTTAACCTTTCTAACACCATATATTATACTTTACGTTATAATTTTCCCTATTTGTCTTTGTTAGCGCAGCCGGTCAATATAACGTTATATGGACCGGCAGTGGACTGTCTCGTTTTCGAGCCTTTATTTCGGGAGATAATTGGGCTTGTTTTTGGACGCGAAGTATAATACAACAAATAGTTCACGACACTTCGGGCCATATGGCAGTTTATGGACCGGTCTGTCACCCACAGAATACTATATGGACCTCAGCTTCGCTTCGATCCATATAATATTTTGTGGGTGACATCCCGTCCATAAACTGCCATATGGCCCGAAGTGCCGTGAACTATTTGTTAAATATTGTCTAAAAGGTACATGATCGCTCTTATCTACGTTCTGTCACAATATCATGGGATGTTTAAACTCCCCTGCTCTAAAAATAGCAGCGACATTACCGTAATTTCAGTATGTATAGGCAATGCATCAATACCTTCCATAGAGGATTAAAATAAAACGAATTAAAGCAAATTTTGGCTCAAAATGATCCTTAGATATTGACCTTGAATTACCAATTTTAGCTATGCCATTACATTTTAGATTTTTTTTTCAAAATACAACAGAGCGAAATGAACTTTTTCCTTTAAAAGGAACTAAATGTTCTAAGGTGAACTGGTGGTTTGACACCTGTTACTTGAGTGAACCTGTAATATAAGAATCTTATTCGGTGTGTTTGTTTATTACAAATAATGCACCATCCTCACCACATCAATAATTGATTTGCACTTGCTTTGAAAGTAGCTAAAAACCTCAGTTGCACACTTTCTCTTACATTTCTTGTTAGAGTTATCTCTCTTTGTAAGTTGAATATATGCATTGGTATGATTTTTCACTTCTAATATTAGGTTCATATCAATCATTTATGAGCAGAAGACATCAAAATATACTTTTATTGTAAAATTCTTCAATTTAATGGTCTGTCACTGAAAAGGTGATCATGAAATTATCCGATTCAGTTATAATATTTCGTCGGATATATAGATTGACAAGTCGATTAATGCAAAACAATACTTCATTGTCGCCTAAATTGTTCACTAAGAGGGGAGGTTTGTGCCCCCCAAAAAAACTAGCTTAGCCCGCCACTTTTTATTGAAGTGCCTATACGAAGCGGTCATACTTACCTGTTTGTGTCTTAATGTATCGTTTGTGCGTCAGTTTCTACGATTTTTCTATTAGATTATGGAATAATGTGGTATTTTCTTTGTTCTTCATGTTATTTTCAAAAATTTAATTGCTACAAACTTTGATTCTAATGAGATAGTATTTAATCTGATCTATGTGTTTACAATACATTACAGATGGAATGTTACACAATAAACATAACACTCCTTCACGTTTTTTTTTTTGTTTTTGTTTTTGTTGTTGTCATACTGAAAAATATATTTACATTTAATAATCGCATTTAGAGTTAGTTATGACAAAAATATTCATCGTATTTAAATTCAAATTAATCTCCACAATATATATTTTTGTAACTAATTATTTGATATGAGACAAGACTAGCGTCCAAAAATGAATGTGACCTCGCCCAACCCTTCGGATATGTATGACAATATTTTGTCGTAACGCAATCATCGATAACTTTCATTTGATATTATTTTGCACTCAATGACATCACTCCGTATTTCCTCTGAAAAGTGACCCACTTGTATCATTTAAAAAATGTGGATACGACACCGAGTGAGTTTGTGTAGCTGAACGCCATTCAAGTGGGTGTCTTTTCAGCTTTATCATGTCTACAACAAGTTGTATTTCAAAGAAATAATGATGATGTTCACTTTGTACTAGTCCAACACACTGTGTTAGATTTTCATAGTACTAGTGTAACAGTGTGTGCACCAGTGTATTCTTTCCAGAGGACAAGTTACACTAGTGTATAATTTCCAGAGGAATTAGTGCACTAGGTTATTTTTTCCATGCAAACCGTAATCCTAACCCTAACCCTAACCCTAAACCTAACCCTAACCCTAACCGGAAATTCTACACACCGGAATAAAAGTACACTTACACTAGCTCACTGAAGCAACAGTCCGTTGGTGTACATGTCGTTCCACTCGTACACAGTATTATGTTTCCTAGGCAACAGGTCTTTGCTCTTGCTCCTTAATACTGCACCCAAATCAAAGGCTTACTGAATATGATGTCATTTAAGAGAAAAGTCACGTTATGTCGCTTACCATTTCAGTTGATAAAATACCTCAAGGATGTAGTGAGGTTAAGACTTATATTTTTTCTTGATCTATATGAGTCAAGTGATCCATTTTTACTGTTTTAGAATTTCATTCTTAACAGGATATTGGACAACGGACATCAACTCATATGAAGAACGTCACGATATAACTGAAATATTGTTAAAAGTGGCGTTAACCAGAACAACCCTAACCCTAACCCATATGAAGAACGCCACGATATAACTGAAATATTGTTAAAAGTGGCGTTAACCACAACAACCCTAACCCTAACCCATATGAAGAAAAAATATTAAAAATTACTATCATGTTATCTTAAATTTATATTGTAATGGATAGATATAGCCTTTCCACGTACAGGTACGTATACGCGAATAACGGTCTGAACAGAACAAAAAATGATTCGCCTGTGTGGCATGTACATGTCCTACTAAACATAAATCTATCTTTATGATATCTGTACTCATAAGTTGTCCATGATGGGAGCGCTTTCTCGTGATTAAAACCTAGAATTTAATTGGTAATTGGCACCAACTGCGTATAGGTAGATGTTAATTTATTGATTGATTGATTGATTTTTTGGTATTTAGCTCCACTTTCAGCAATATTTCAGCTATATTATGGTGACCAGTTTTAGTGGTGTAAGAAGCCGGAATACCCGGAGAGAACCACCGACCATGGGCAAGCAACTGGTAAGCTTTATCACTTGTGGTTGCGAGTCGAGTGCACCCTTTTTGTAATTTACAAAGCCCGGCACGAACACACGCCGTATTGGTGATAGGCTTGTATGAGTTGTTAGGTAATCCAACTGATGTTAATTTAAGAAAAGTTTGAAGATACCAAAGAGACAACCAGCAGGATCGACAGACAATACAATATCCAAAAAGAAAACGGGCAAGCGGGCAAACAATGATCTACAAAGCACTACACAGAAAACTAAAGATTGAGTGACACGAAGAAAAGTTTGAAAGTACCGAATGGGTTTTCAGAAACCGTAAATCGGAGAACCCCACTAAAACCCGGAGGTGAAGAACTCAACTGACCACACGATCGTATTCACGACGAATGAATGTTCTCTAGTGAAAGTGACATGGATTAAATTGTAAATGTGTTATCTGGTTTGTTAATCCTATATACACATTAATCTTTAGATTTGGTCGTTTTGCTTTCATTTGTCACTTAATGGTATTTATATAACTAATATTTACATAAAAACCCGTTAAATGTGTGGACAAGGATAAGACCATTGTTATTAGATACACAAACATGCACCACCTGGAAAATACGATGGGAAATATCAACAACATATCATAATAATGACAATTATATATACATATATATTTTCATAGATAATGTACTTATTTTAAAATTAAGTAATCCCTCTACCCGCTCATGTTGATCTTTTAATGTCCACTTGAACTTTAAGCTGATACTTATAAAGGACCCCATTGGAAATAAGCTGAATGGCTTTCATGGGCTATCCTTGGTGAGAAAGTTCTCAGCAGCTACAATTGGTGGATTGAAGTTTCAGTTAAAGATGGCAGTTTTATGTTTTATTTTTAACTTAACGAGAAATTTTTAAACACTTGTGTATGATGTTGAAATTTGTAAACCTAAATATATTTTACCTTTTACCTTTTACCTTTAACACACAATTTATTAAATAGAGTTATTATTATTAATTCTAACATGAACTCCTTCTTTCGCTTTGTTAACAAACGAGTGAGTTATCCATTCGATATAATCTCATTAGCACATGCGCCGGTGAATGTGACTGACTTTTCCATTGGCAGCATATATTGTGTGCGACATTTTTCGCAAACGTAAATATAAATTACCGTCTTCCAATCAAAATATACTACCGTATTTGTACTCTTAGACATATCAGAATCGAAATAAATCATGGAAGCCAGAATGTGTTTTGAGTTTTAACATGGATTGGCGGATATTAGTTAATTTTATCCCTAGCTTCTGGCTCGGGATAAAATACCAATATTCACCAATCCATGTTAAAACTCCCAACACATTCTGGCTTCCATGATTTATTTATTAATTAACTAAGGTTAATTTCACTCAGTTATAGATAACCTTTACTGATTTTAGATATCATGTTTAGGTTCTTTCACTCAGTTATAGATAACCTTTGCTGATTTTAGATATCATGTTTAGGTTCTTTCACTCAGTTATAGATAACCTTTACTGATTTTAGATATCATGTTTAGGTTCTTTCTCGTACTTGCTTCCGTACATTATTATTTTATTTGCTTTTCTACTCTTTTGAGTGTACCTGATGAAGGTTATTCCAAAACCGCGTCGTGTGCACTAAATTTGATAGTGTCCTTTGAGATCCAATCATCATAGGGTGAGTTAGGATCAATTTTACAGGTTTAGTCCAGCCACGATATCTTGTTTTAGGTGGGTGTGTGTAATGGTTTGAGGTGAGAGTTGGTTAACGCTCACTTTCATGTCATAATTTGAATGTCTCTTTTATTCCGAGCCATTTAAAATTTCAAAAATACTTATATTTCATTGTTTTAAATAAAACAAGGGCAGCACAAAGCGTGGCGTATCCCCTCGCCTAAAAATTTGACCCAGTGACCTTGAAAATCAATAGGGTTCCAGATTCTCTTAAGGACTAAGTATGTACCAAGTTTGATCAAAATCCATTGAAGAATGTTGATTCTAGAGTGTTCACAAGGATGTTACGGAAGGACGGACGGACGGGCGGACGGACGGTAGCGTTACTATATCCCTTCGCAACTTCGTTGGCGAGGTGATAATAAAATGTTTTGCAGCACACAGTGTGTTCTTTCATCAAATCTTTATATCGTTAGTTGATTAAATTCTAAAAACACAAAGCACTTGCCTTACAAAACGTTTGTTATCCTCTTAATAACAAATATTTCTTTTGTTTACAAATTAATCTAGGCTTTAATTTCCCTCAAGACGATTTAGACATCATTCAGGAAATAGCGCTGTTTTATGTTCTAGATAATCCTAATTGAATTGTATAATGGGTACAATATCTTGGTAGATAGTGAGGTCTCTAGACACTCGAGTTTAGAATATCAAAGATGTTGCGCAAGCAGATGAGGAAAAATATTAACTGCTTCAATTTCAATATCAGTTGAAGATTTAACCCCCACCTGAAGTATGTTTTGTATTAGATCATCTGTTTACAAATCTCCCTGGATAGAACAAAAACGTAGCGATCTAATCTAATGTACACGACGCGTTTCTGGAATAACCTAAATTCATCATGTACACTCGAAGTCAAAAGATTGGAAAGCGAAATAATTTAATATTCATTTTGGAGCAAAGAAATTAAAGAGTCTAAGCAGGATATCATGAGAAAAACAACCAAAGGGACTGACGTAGATGGCGAAAATATGCTAGGGTTATCTATGCCTGAGAGAAATGAAGCTTAGTGTTAATAAAAAATCGCCTTTGTAAGGGAAAAACCAAAGGGTCTGACTAAGATGGCCAAAAAGAGGCCAAGGTTATCTATGCCTGAGAGAAATGAAGCTACGTTTTAATAGTAATTAAATTATTGTAGATACATTCTGAGTGAAATTTAGAAGCTATTTCACCTTGTAAAATACTACATCAAGATTTAGTTACTGGGAGAGGTAATTCGTAATTGTATATATTACTTATGGTGCTTTATAAAATATTACATATTCACATGATATTTTATCAACATATACATTTATTTTGGTATTTGTATATTACATGGGACTTATATTATATTTACCGTCTTATGCAAAAATCAATGTTTTTTAATACATGTTTGTATATCAAATGATAAGCGTAGAGAGGAGAGGAGAAGAAAAGTGATAAATTAAGTTTAAAGTTTGATGTTTATGAAAATGTGGAGATATATCGATGTGCGGTAGATCGTGGATTCGAGCCCCGGTCGAGAGAGACCAGAGACTATAAAATTGGTATTTGTTGCTTCTCCGCTAAGCACGCAACAGTAAGTAGAAAGGAAAAAGACTGATTGGCTCGGAATCAGGATAATGTGTCGGAGTGGAACGACATGTCTATTCGCGGACTGGTGCTTCAGTGAGCTAGCACTATAAAAATCCAGCTAAGCGTGTTGGTCTAGTTTAAGGCGTACTTCATCATCATCTCATTGAAAATTAACTTGTTCTAGCCATGATATAGCTGACAAATTGCTCACTTGATGATTTAGGGGTATTGCACTATATCCTAAATTATCATGCTTTATCATACCCAAAACCAAAAAAGCAAACAAAAAAAACAAGACAAACAAAGAACATACACGCAAATGCTGAACTATAGGAATGTTGTAAGGTTAATAAGAAAAATATGACAATACAAAGCCAGAAGAAGACGGTCAATAAAATGACAGACAATACATAGCCAGAAGAAGACGGTCAATAAAATGACAGACAATACAAAGCCAGAAGAAGAAGACGGTCAATAAAATGACAGACAATACAAAGCCAGAAGAAGACGGTCAATAAAATGACAGACAATACAAAGCCAGAAGAAGACGGTCAATAAAATGACAGACAATACAAAGCCAGAAGAAGACGGTCAATAAAATGACAGACAATACAAAGCCAGAAGAAGACGGTCAATAAAATGACAGACAATACAAAGCCAGAAGAAGACGGTCAATAAAATGACCGACAATACAAAGCCAGAAGAAGACGATCAATAAAATGACAGACAATACAAAGCCAGAAGAAGACGATCAATAAAATGAAAGACAATACAAAGCCAGAAGAAGACGGTCAATAAAATAACAGACAGGAAAAGGGAACAAAGTCAACCAATGGTCGACAATACACTATACAGATACTAAACTAAAGATTGAGCCAGGGTGAAGTCAGTCGCTCCACAAGTGTAAGCAGTTCCTGTTCCATTGATAGCACTCTTTGTGTCGACAAGAAAAAAAGGACTTTTTTTTACTATATCAATTGCTTTTATTCCTGGGAAAATGAGCTCTGTATATGAATGGTCTGAGCGATGAAAAGGATCAATGCTATATGTACATTTATTTCGACTACATCCCTACTCCAATGAGAATGAAATCTAGTCAAGCTTGCTTAAATTATTTTGTTTGCCGCCACCATGAATTGGATTACCGTTACGGAATATCTGTGTCACGTATATGTTCCATTTGTCATAAGCACTTCACGGTCCTAGTTATATATATATAGTATTCATTGGGTTTGCTACTAGAGTAACACGACGGATGGCACTAGTGGAGCAGGAACTGCGCACCCTTCCGGAGCACCTGAGTTCACCCCTCCCCTGTTTTGGCGGGGTTCATGCTGCTTGATCTTTAGTTTTCTGTGTAGTGTTTTGTAGATCGTTGTTTGTCCTTTTGTTCTTTTTCCTTTAACCATTGTCTTGTCTATCCTTCTTCTATTAATGGATTCTGATTGCCCCTTTGGTGTATTCAAACTCTTTTTACTCTAATGATTATTATATTAATTTCTCTTTTCTGAAAACTAATATACATGTAAATCTAATGTGGGTTTAACACCTCCGCTCTACATAACCCTACTATTGATTATAATAAAGGCGTTACAATATAAATACAAGGGCTGTAACTTTGTTGTTAGACACACAGACATGCCTAGCTGTAATTTATATTTATTAACATTAGATTATATCAACGTAAGTATAACATCTAATAGATATATCAGATAAATCTCGGTGGTTAAAGGGTCCTGTTTGTTTCATAATTATGAATATGACAATTAAAATATGCAATTTGAAAGTCTGGTTACTAAATGATACGTCACACATTCCATGTAGTTAGAATTTCACTACCTTAATATGGTGGGCTAGCTATGAAGATTTTCACAATTTAAAGACTTTTAACTTTTTCTTGAGATTAGTTTTTTCTTTTCTTTTTTAATCATGAAAACTTGTAATGTTGTTCTTGCCGTTTTTATTTTATGGAATTCGATATGGACAGCAGGTAAGATATACTTATAAATAAATAATTTACCATATTTGAACAGAAACTTTGATCTCCACGATATAGCTGAAATATTGTTGAAAATGACTTTAAATACCATAAACCAACCAACCAGAAACTTTGATAATTCAGTGAAATACGTTTTTTATTAAAGATAATATTGAGCTGCACTCCTTTTCTTTTAAGATAAATGCTTTGATTTCAAAAGAAATTTTATATTATAGTGGTATATTTTTAATTAAAAAAAATTGTGGTCCCATAAAACTAGCTTAGCCCCTCCACTTTTTATTGAAGTGCCTACACCAAGCCAGTGAGCACTAATGTTTTATGTGTTTAAGGGTAATGATAGTATCACTGTTTCTACGAGTTTCCGATTGGATTTTCGAATTTTATTTATTTTTATTTTTATTTTCTCTGATATTTTTTTTTATCTAATCATTATTACAATATACGTGAAAAAGAAAGTCTTTTTTTTTCTCTTCAATTTTCGAAACATTTTCCATTTTTGTTTCCCTGATATTTTCTATCCAGTCCTTATTATAATATAAGTGAAAAAGAATATCTTTTTTTTATCAATAAAGGTTGTCTGAGCTGCTATGCATGTTCCTTGGTAAGTGAAAAAGACAAAACTTGCCAAGAAGATGTACATAGACTTGTATCAAGCAAATTAGAAATGAAAGGATTCGTAAAGAATTGTTCTGAAAACGAAAGTTACTGCATGATAGAGAAAATAACCACACAATGTATGTATGAATAAATATTGTCTTATTTACGTTATTTGTGTTTGTTTATGTAAAGTGATGTCAAACACATATTGTGTTGTGTTTTTGTTTTGTTTGTCTTCGTCTTGTGTTCCCTATGTTGCCAGTTTCTCTGGATTGTCAGTTTTTGATTACACCTTTGCAATGTTTATTTCAACATGTGATAAAGTTTGTCAGTAATTTGCGACAGATCGGTGGTTTTCTCCGGGCAATCCGGTTTCCTCAACCAATGGAACTAACCGCCACGATGATACTGAAATATTGTTGAAAGTGGCGTTAAACACCATAACCTTAACCCCTAACCCTTAATTTACATCTAAGCGAACAAAAACAAATAAAACGAAATTCCAAAGCCTATTATTACAGATGTATGACAAGAAACGTCTCAGCAAATACAATGTCACCGTCATCGGGCGTCGATTGCTACACACATTGTTTAACAGTATCACATGTATATGCTTGCAAGTTTCCCCAGTGGCATGTATTGACGTTGTAATAACCATTGTCTTGACGTGACAAGTCAACATACATTCTTTTTACATTTCCACAGGTATTACTTTGACGCTACAACTTTATCATAGAGGGTATTTTCAATCCATGTTTCTATGGCAACGTTAATAGCAAAGCTAAAATTTATAGCATAGACAACTTTAATTGACTCTTTGTCTCAGGATTACTTTGCTTACAATATATTTAATAATATAATCCGTACATTTTTTTCAGTCCATTTTTTAAAATCTTTTCTCTACATTTTTTATTGCTTGTTTATCTCTGTATTGCGAGAGGTAATTATTATTAGGGAGGCTGGTATTCCATTGATAAGTTTAGCACCGCCACATTTTTGTGACTGTCCCGTTCCAGAACCTGCATTTCTATCGGAATATTTGTCGTGTTTCTGTGTTGTTGTTTTGTGTACAGTGACTCGAGATGAGAGATAGTTGTTTCGTTTTATTGATATTGGTGGAATCGTTGATCGTCAGTGCTTAAACTGTCTGTTCATAATTAACATTACGTTGCCACATTCATTGCATTGATGTTGCCACATTTATTGTTATAACATAACCATACATGTATTATTTTGACCTTGCCTTGCCATAGTCATGCGTTACCACATGCATGGAGAGTTTGAAGATACCAAAGGGGTAATACGAATCCATAAATCGAAGATGATCAGACAACACAATGGCCAAAAGAGAAAGAACAAAAGGACAACCAACGATCTACAAAACTTTACACTTGAAACTAAAGATCGAGTAACACGAACCCCACTAAAAACCGGGGGTGAACTCATGTGCTCCGGAAGATTAAACAGTTCCTGCACAACTAGTGGCACACGTCGTGTTACTTTTGACTTACATCAAAAAGAAGTGACAACGTCATAGAAATGTCGTGGCTTATTATATGATATCATAAAATTAACAAAATATCCCAAGGAAGGGTGTAGATAGAGCAAACGTAAACAAATGAAATTCATCTTGAGCCTATGACACACTCAAAAACCATGTTAAATAGAAGTGGTTTGGTTTTTTTTATGGTGTTTCACAACACTTTCATCAATATTTCAGTTATATTTTGGCCGGCAATTTTATCGGCGGAGGGAACCAGAATACCCATATAGAAAACCACGAACTTGTCGCAAGTCGCTGACAATTAACTTTATCACATAATGTTGTATCGAGCACACTTCGCCATGAACGGGTTTCGAACTCACAACTTTAGTGATGATAGGCACTGACTGCATAGGTAGTTGTAAATCTAGCTACCATACGATCACGACCACGTATTGTAACATTCTGTCCATTCTTGATTGCTTAATCGATTTTCTCTAACGTTAAATGTTTCTCAAACTTTTAGGAGCGTAAATTAAACGACGCCATGTTTCGTTTTTTCTTTCAGATTCACTAGCTAGTTATATCAGAGATTGTAGTGATGGCTATTCCTTCTCTTACATGCAAATAAGCAGACTGAAGAACATCCCTGCAAACAATGCATCCAGATGTGCTTTCTATAACAATCATCTGGTCTGTGTTACGTTATGTAAAGGCGACTTCTGTAATGGACCTCAGGAAATATCTATTGGAAATACGGCCCGTTATAATATCAATGTGTACTTACTAACGTTCCTTTTGTTTTATTTTACATTTTACATTGTCTGATCCTCCGATTGTATAGCCATACCAATATATGAAAACTAAAATTATCTCCCTTTGTCGGTTTAGACAAGGTATATACACAAAACAGTATATTTTGGGTTTAAGTTCATAAATTGTGTATTTACTAACATTTCTGTTGTTTCAGATTGTATTTTATCTTCTCTAAACTGTTAAGTGTATATACATACCAATATATATTACTAATTATCTCCCTTTGTCGGCTTAGACAAGATATTTACACAACCAGTCTATTCTTTGTTTAAGAAATAATTCATGGCAGCCCGAATTTATATTATTTTTACCACGGGTAGGCACTTTATGCCTATATTTTACCCCTCGCTCGGGGTAAAATAATTGGCATAAAGTGCCTACCCGTGGTAAAAATAATATAAATTCGGGATACCATGAATTATTTCGATTCTAATATGTAAAAAATGGTAAAATATCGTTATAAATTGTCGATGACGTCATAAATTACAATGGGTGTAGGTATATATTAATTTTACAAAGGGTTTGGACTCAAAGCGTTTGAAGGACGTCATATTAGAATTGGTTTTTTTGTTTGTGTGTTTAACTTCAGTGTGTATTTACTAACGTTTTTGCTGTTGTGTCATATTGCATTTTATCTTGTCTCAACTGCTAAATCTATATTCATACCAATTCATAACATTAGTTATCTCCCTTTGTCGGTTTAAACAAGGTATTTACACTAACATGCCATTTTTGTGTTTTACTTCAGTGTGTATTTACTAACGTGTCTGTTGTATCAGATTAACTTTTGTCTGTTATTAACTGCTTAATGTATATTCATACCCATATATAACATAAATTATTTCCTTTGTCGGATTAGACAAGGAATTTAGGGAAAAGAACTGTCTGTTTGTGTGCTTAACTTCAACGTGTATTTACTAATGCCTCTGTTGTTTCAGACTACATTTTATTTTGTCTAAGCTTCTAAATGTATATTCATATATGAAAACCCTCTTTGTCGGTTTAGACAAGTTTTATAAATTACACAAATATAAGATAATTTAGGAGTGTTTCGCATGGAGTGAAAGGACATCGTCCAATGACCAATAGTTAAATTCATAACATATATGCTATTTAAGAATATACATAACACGCGAGATCTTCTTCGAATTTAACGGTTAATTCGTATGGAATGGTTTATGGTGTTTGACGCCACTTTCCACAATATTTCAGTTATATCGTGGCTCACTGTCAGTTTTATTGGTGGAGAAAACAGAGGAAACCCACCGACTATGTTACCGCTAGTCACTGACCAACTTTATCATAATATTGTATCGAGTACACCTCGCCATGAACGGGGATCGAACTCACAGCTTTAGTGGTGATAGGCACTGGTTACACAGGTAGTTGTAAATCCAGCTAACGTACGACCACGACTGCCCCTTAATTCGTAGGGAATACTGTACATAAGTGATTACTTTAGTATACGTACCTTGTCAATAATTACGTTAATTGTTGGATTTATAAGAAAACATGTAATACCATTGTAATAGCCGTTTAATACATATGTACCAAATAATCAATTAACATAATATGCAGAACTTTAGCTTATGTTGTTTAACGCCACTTTCAACAATATTTCAGTTATATCGTGACGGTCAGTTTTACTGGTAGTGGAAACAGGAGTACCCGGAGAAAACCACCGACCTGTCGCAAGTCACAGACACACTTCATCGAGTATCGAGTACACCTCGCCATTAACAGGGTTCGAACTCACAACTTTAGTGGCGATAGGCACTGATTGCACAGAGAGTTGTAAATCCAACTGCCATATGATCACGCCGGACCACGAAGGCCTCTAGAACTTTAGTAGTATCTGGTTTTGTGAAATAAACGTTGGAGAAACTCGACAAAAACTATACAAGTTAAAGCTTTAAATGGAGAATATGCCTCCGAGATTTATTCTGTAGTTACATTTCTGCATATTTAGAATAATGATATTTACACAATTTGTATAAACACCGTATTTGTTTATTATTCGATATATTTTTGCTCTTTTTGTCATTTTATTATACCAATATAGACAAAGTAATATATGTTACTATTAGTTGACAAGCCTATTAAAGTTGTGTTATAAATATAAGGTACAGGAACCTAACATAGCAAATTTTGGGGTATATAAATTAATCAGTAGTGGTCAACAATTCTAGCGATATCAACAAAACGAACACAAAAAAAAAGATCCACCACATATGATTCGAAATCCAGGTCCCGACTTGGAACAGGCACAAAAATATGGCGGGGTTAAACCGGTTAATGGGATCCCAACCCTAGAATGTTTTTGGTTGCAATATTAGCTACCAGTCATCAAACATTATCCCTTCCATTACTTTAATAGTCTATCAAAACAATACATGTTTGTAGCTTTGTTTAAGAATTGAATGCATTCTTTTGAAGTTTCATTGGGGTATGAAAGCGTTGACCGAAGTACATTTTCAATGAAGCGCCATGTTGAAAATGTGCTTCGATCAACCATGGCCGTAGCGCAATGGAGACAAATGAGGCAAATGCCTCACTTTTGAAACGGCAAGTATAACCTTTGAAAGCAAATACAATCTTTTTTTTTCTTCAAAATTTGTCTAAATTCACCCCCCTTTGCCTCACTTTATTCAGACCCGGCCTACGGTCGTGTCAACGCTTTCATAACCCAATGAAACTTCAAAAGAATACATTCAATTCTAATAATTATATTTAAATCACACCAAAATTTAATATAGTTGAATTTTTCGTTGTGCATTTTATTTGTGTTAGATTATTTGCTGTTGGAAATTACTACGCCATTGATTGATTACATCTGACGTCGTCATGGAGGCACGTGCAAGTTCGGGTTTGAGTTTCATAGCATGGGATGTGAAACATCTCATTTATAATCATGTGACCACTTCATAGCCAATCATATTGTAACATTTCAATGAAAAACGGAAGTAATGTAATTATAATAAAATGAAAAACAAAACAAAAAACAATGTCGGAACAGTTTCCAAAATCCGATAGCAAAATCGTAGAAAGAGTCAAAATCGATACCCTTCACATCAATTTATGACTTCTTACATTCTTGGCTTTGTACAGGCACTTCAATAAAAAGTGGCGGGGTTAAACTAGTTTTATGGCACCAAATCTCTTCTGATACAGTCATGCAGACTTTTTTTTTTTTTTTTTTTTAAATCGTTCCGATATTTTACTTCATTGTAAATTAATAGATACCGGCGATCCACTATTTGAAGATACAGTGACAAATATTAATAAATGTCAAAAAAATATATGCAATCATCTCCAAACAGGATCTATGATGTCTATTACCAAAGTATTATATATCGTCAATGTAGATTCGAAACAGAATACAATACGAAGACATAGAGAGGCACAAAGATAGATAACTCTTGTGTAGACAAAGGTAGTTTGTGAACATTATATTTCCCGTTTGTAGAATATCAATGACAACACACATTGAAATCACTTGCAAATGCAATGACAATTCCAAAATGTAGACAGTCATATATTTGTGACCAAAATGTCATTATAGTGTATATAATATAATATTTTGGACTTTTATTCTGTGTTCCATAATTAATGATGTCTATGTTCTTCTGTTGTTTTGGTGCGTTACCATAGTAATAGGCTTCTATCAAACATGACAGAAAACAAGATTAATAAACTTTGAAGTTGTACACAGCCCACATAAAATAGAGAAGCCATGGAAATATTGTTGAATATTTACTTTAATAATTAATTGAACTTCGGGATTGCTTTTGCATGGTGGTGTTGTTTCAGTCCTCAGACTTCTTCATACAATGTATGTACAGTTTCCGAAATACCCACAATTTGAAGCTGCGAATGTTTTTGTGAATGGAAAGTACAGCTAAAAATAAAACTTTTCCTTTCAGACAATCCAGGGGCGGGTCCAGGATTTAAAGTTAGGGGGCGCACTTAAATTATTTTTGGGTATTTCGTGTGAAAAATCACGATTTTACGCAAACAAATCTTATTTTTTCCAATTTTAGGGGGGGGGGGGCGCCGGGTGCGCTCCTCCTGGATCCGCCCCTGCAATCTACAGGAATAAACACAAGTTCAGCTGTTGTGTCCAAATGTTGTCCTAGGACTTTCTCATACAATGTATGCACAGCTTTCCGAAATATCTTAATTTGGAATCTGTGTACATTATGTGTAAATGGAAAGTGCAGCTAAAAATAAACCTTTATCATTTCAGACTATCAACAGAAATAAACACATGTTCACCTGTTCTACCTGTAGTTAGTCATAATAGTATACGTACCTTATCAGTATTCTGTATGGAAAGTACGTGATTATATAATCGAAAATATGGAATTCCGGTCGAGTGTACTTATAAATCTTAATTTCCGCATGTCCATATTTTACATAAAGACAGTATCACACAAAGTACTAAATGACAAAAGATTATCTATCAATAATTCTTAGTGCTATGCAAATATCACAATGTATTCATGAGTTCAAAGGTTATTCCAGAAACTCGTTGATATCTAGGTTTTTACTACTATCACTGGGTTGATACCTTTGTTTTTGTACTATTAGTCCCCGATGGTATCATCCGCTCAGTAAATAGTGTTACGGTATTGACATGGTTAAGTAGATATATTTATTATTGATTGATTTGATCTGATATTTTATGCTTAGCGCCACTTTCAGCAATATCATGGCCATCAGTTTTAGTGGTGGAAGAAGCCGGAGTACCCGGCGAGAACCACCGACCATGGACAAGCAACTGGTAAGCTTGATCACGTGCGACTGCGAGTCGAGTGCACCTTTTTTTTGTAAATTACAAAGCCGGGCGCGAACCCACGCCATATTAGTGATAGGCTTGTATGAGTTGTTAGGTAATCCAACTACCTAACTCACTGAGCCATCTGGGCCATATATTTATTATTGAATATACAGTTCATTGATAGTGTAATTCTTATCAAAACTAAGGTTATCATCCTCAGGCATATGTGTCCTTTGCCGATTTTGACTATCCTGTTTTATTCCTCATAAATACTTTTAAATTATTTGGCTTTCCAGTTTTTTTCATTTTTGAGCGTTCCTGATGAAGGTTATTCCAGAAACGCGTCCATGCACTATATTTGATATCCACGTTATTATTCAAAATATTCAAAAAGATTGGATGCTTGACGTCACAAACTAAAATTTAATTCTGTTACTTTTTCCATACCCTCGTATGTATCAAGTTAATTTTACAATGGTCATTTTCTACCGTCAATAGATTCCAGTCCCCTTTTAATCCATTTGATCCTTTTAGTAGCTGTTGTGTTAGGTCTCCAGAACATTGTTGTGTTTACCCTTCCGGAGCACCTGAGTTCACCCCCGGTATTTAGTGGGGTTCGTGTTACTCGATCTTTAGTTTTATATGTATGTTTTGTAGATCGTTGTTTGTCCTTTTGTTCTTTTTCTTCTGGCCATTGTGTTGTCTGTTTTTTTTTCGATATACGGATTCTGATTACCCCTTTGGTATCTTTAGATTCTTCTTAATTAAATTTCTATCAAATTATCATCACTAATTCTCCTGATGAAGGTTATTCCGGAAACGCGTCATGTCCACTTAATTTGATAACTACGTTTTTATCTCAACAATCATCAACTGGCACTCTTAGTACTTTTATTTTATGCTAAGCTCGTGTCTAGATGTACAATCGGTATAATTATTTTAGTCAAAAACTTCAAAGCAAAATGTAAAGCTCTCATCATCATCAAAGATAAGAACTTTCCTTATATATCCTTTGAATCTTCATTAATAAACATCATTCAAATTTGATATTTTTGTCAATATTTTGTCGATCCTATTTGAATCTTTGACGCCAATCTTTTATATATATTATATTATTTTTATTTAATTTATGAATGTTTTTCAACAATTGAATTATGGTAGCCATTATACTATGTTCAGTGACAATGTTGGGGCAACAATCAATTAAATAGGAACTAATATTACCGGCAGCAGATTCTAATGAAATTATGTAGAATAAGATATTTATTGGAACAAACAATTCAGAAATGGGATCAGGGCAATTTACATGAAGTATTCCCCTTTTAAGCTTAACCCAGACATTTTTGTTTTATTATGTGGAGATTAGAGGCAACACAACTATTGATTTTCAGACATCAAACGAAACACAATCTTAATGTATTATTTGGCTTTCCATTCTTTTGACTTTGAGCGTGTCTGATGCAGGGGCGTCGTGGTCGTGATCGTATGGCAGTTGGATTTATAACTACGTATGCAATCGGTGCCTATCACCTCTGAAGTTGAGAGTTCGAATCCCGCTCAGGCGAGGTATACTTGATACAACAGTATGTGATAAATTTGTCAGTGACTTGCGACAGGTCGGTTGATATCTTTTGGCACTCCGGTTTCCGCCACAAATAAAACTGACCGCCACGATATAACTGAAATATTGCTGAAAGTGGCGCTAAACCCCATAATCATACCCCGCACCTGATGCAGGTTAATCCAGAAACTCCCAGTAGTCATTGTTTAGGCACAAAAATGGTCTATCGAATATATTCATTTTTGATTTTACAGTTCCTAAATAATTATTATTAAAACTAAGGGTATGGGCGTTTGGCTTTCTTGTTCCCAGATACCTTTAATTTATTTTCTACTCTTTTGACATATTTCGCTTTATCATCATACAAACTACTCCCACGTCGTGGATTTACAACTACCTGTGCAATCACTGTTTATCACCACTATCATTGTGAGCTCGAACCCGGTCAGGCGAGGTGTACTAGATATAATATTATGTGATATTGTTTGTCAGTGATTTGTGACAGGTCGGTGGTTTTCTCCCGGTAGTCCGGTTATCTCTACATATGTACCAATAAAACTGACCGCCACAATATAACTGAAATATTCTTGAAAGTGGCGTTAAACACCATAGCCCTAACCCCACAGTTAAAGACACTGCACTATTATTGTGTACTGGTCATTTGTAGTTTACACATAACTTTAAACGAACTTTATTGTATGTTAGTGTATGTCGACAGAGCCAACAGTGAGGTAACATATGTATATGGCTCAGAATTCCAAAAGGGGAAGTAAGCCGACTGATTGTTAAATCCGTGGAAGTCAATAGGTGAATGGCGTATTTTCGTTTGTTGTTCGTACCAATCCTCAGGCATGACACCTTCCATTCCTCTGATTGTTGCACCATAATAGTGTTTACCTTCTGGGATCTTCGTGCCATTGAAAAATTCGTCCCGATTTGCCGGATATTCTGACCAAGAGGTCTGTAATGATCAAAATAGAATAAAGTTGTAAATAAATATTATTAAAAAAAACCTCTTTAATCAGTTTTTATCAATGTCGGTTATCTACTGGTATTCGGATGTCACATACTCCACCTTATTAAACTATCCGTGTATGGTGTTCTTTCTGTGTGTCATTAAAATCATATACATATTAGATTTACTACCTTAAACATATTCATTTTTATTGTGTTTACTAACATTTGTTGTCACCATAATTTCTTTTCATAAATACTGATCTATATAGCAAAGTCTAGAATAACTCCTATCATTTGAGTCACAAATCTCTCGAATACTGAGGGTGTGGGGTTAATGAAATTGCTACTATCATTGGTACTAATTAGGACAGTTAAGTGAGAAAACCCATTATCTACACGTACTAATCGAAACGTTTCTTTTCCTTATACATGAGATCCCCTTGTATGAAACCCAACTTCATAAAAGTACTAAAACAATGCGTATAACGTCTATATTGATTAATATATTCTAAATGGAATCTCAATAATCTGCTAAAATTCGTCCCACAGGACTGACCGAATAATAAACATTCAATGCGGTCATAACTGTTAACCCTTCCGAAGCACCTGAGTTCCCTGCCGTTTTTATTGGGGTTCGTGTTTGTAAATCTTTAATGTTTTCCTCTGTATATCATTATTTGTCCTTTTGTCATTGTATTGTCTGTCTTTCTTCGATTTACGGCTTCTAATTAACTATTTTGCATCTTCAAACCCTTTTTACTATATTATGAAAACGTTCAGTGTGTGTGGAGGACATACGATATTTAATCCTCCCCCAGTGTCTGCTTTGCTATATTTGTGTAAGATTGTGTTTCTGTTCTTTGCTTTCTTTTTGTGCTAGCATTGCTTTTTCATCACTTTGCATAATCCATATCTGTGCTAAATTTGACATTCTATGTTCGTCTTATTATAATACTTTAGATATACGTTAAGATATAACGCTTGTACTTACGCCATATCCTTTGGCAGACCCAGAAAAGAAGGCGTTCCATGGCTGGTACTTGCCACTCAGAATGTAAGTATTTAACCACGTGACTGCTTTTTGTATAGCAACCTTCACATGTTCTGGTGTATCTTTAATTTATAAAGGATGGATACATATTAAATGGCAATCAAATGTCTTAACAAATAAAATCAATCAGAATTATTCATAGTAAACAAATTCAGAAAAAGTAATATACATACTAGTATGCTACAACAATCACGTGATTCATCCACCATTTATATTGTAACGATATAACTTGGATTATACCCATTCGTCGTATCAATGGGATGCACATTCCCAAATGTCCGTCTGTTTATTATACAAAGGTGCCATAGTGATATTGTCTCATAATTTGAAGAAACCTTTAGTAACCAAATTGTCTCTATTTTTGGCTGTCAACAAGAAAGGTGTCATTCAGTGTCATCCTTCGGACACCTTCGACTCACACTGTTCTGTCCTATGTTGATGTTGTCGTTCATTTTTGTGAAACGTTTCAGTGGAAGCTAAAATATTCAGACTTTTGATTGCTTGTTTATAACCCTTATTGCAGTTGGAGATCCAGTTCTCAAGAGGAGGTGCTGAAATACCATACTTTATCCGGCCACTTGTTTTGTCCCAGTACCAAAAAGCAAACACCTTGATTTCCATTGGCACAGGTCGTGGTCTTTTGGGGATTTAACGAATCGAGGTCAGAGGTCATTGTTCGTTTTGTTGATACTAGTTGAGTGGTTAAAACTTTCTTGTCATAATCATATTGATGGATTTTGTCTTTGACTCCCATCATTCAGATTTAACTGTTCTGAGAACAATAGTGTGTAAAAGGAAATTCTATATGTCATCAATCTCCAGTTTTTCGTACGTGTTGCCCTTTCTAGCTTAAACTGATAAGTAAGCCAGTGACTATCATAATAATGTTGTATCTATGTATGTCATCGGGTGCGTTCAATTCTTGCCAAATACTTTTATTAAAAGTAATAATAAGCAACATAACAAGCGCAAATCAACTAGAAGTACCTGCTTCTCCAAACCATATATTTTTAGTTTTATTTTACTTACCAATGTACCAATTAAGTTTACTTGTGGAATCATTGAAAACCGTCCATGTTGTAATCAGAGCGTTGATAGCCATCGATGTTGTCCACATTCTGTCTTCACCGAACATCTGTAGCAGACGTGATACTATTATTGACGTTAGAGACGGTATTCATAGTACAATAAAAACCTGTCTTATGTGACCTTCCCAGAGAATGTTGAAATGGGGTCACACAAGAAAGGTAGTCGCTTAATACAGTTTACGTTAATATGAAAAGCAATGGGACAGGAAACTAAAAACTAAAAGTAAGAATAAATAATAATGTTGTTGCATAATATTCACGGATACGTTATTAAGAAGAAGGTTTGAACTTTTTAAAGAGTATTATTGTCTCTTAAAAATCACTTAAAGAACATTTTGCATTTGCTATTTTAGAATGACACTTTTATCAAAAACTACTAAAACAAAGCGAAAATAGTACACGGGGTTGTAAAATCCTTTTACCAACCTCATCAGAAGCCATTACTTAAATATACGTAACTTTTACGGTCTATGGTACATAAGTATAAAACTAAAAGTTATCAGTGTTTAATGTATTTTATATGGCATTTGTGGGCGATCATACTGTTAATCCATTAGAAATAGTCACTGTATTCGTCATAAATCTGGTGATTAATAACTTTCTATCTACTATTTAAGTTTGCCACTGACTTGCGACAGGTCGGTGGTTTTCACTGGGTACTCCGGTATCCTCTACCAATAAAATTGACCGCCACGATATAACTGAAGTATTGTTGAAAGTGACGTTAAACACCATTAACCAAGCAAAATCTAATGATTTGCCAGAACATCACACAGAAGTCAATGTTTCTTTCTTATTAGGTATTTTGGTTTCCTCCACCAATAAGAATAATCGCCACGATATAACTGCCATGTTACTGAAAGTGGCATTAAACACCAATGACAAATATATATTAAATTTACCCATATCAACTTACAACTTTATTTCCTTTATTGTCAACGTCTCCATCTCCTAGGAAGTCGTCGAAATAGATCATATCCGTACCTTCCATCTTGGCCTCTGAGATCACGTGATCTGTCATATTACCTTTTAGAACATTACCAAGACCTTCCATTACTGTTTTCATGACCTGAAATAAGGTTAATGAGATATTATTTGACATAGACAATGTTTTTATCAGAAATTAAACATCACATGAAAATATGGGTATTTAATGAAGACAGAAGATACAAAAATGTGATCGTAAAATCGGAAATAACTAGCATAGAAAGACAAAGACGTAGCGTTAACCCAAACATCAAAAGGAGTGAGTGAGTGGTTATTGTTGAACGCCAATTTATCAATATGTCAGCTATATCACGGCTAGGACAAGGTTATGTTCAATGAGATGACGACGATGTCCGCTTTGTAGTAGACCAACACGGTTAGTTTTTTTTTAGTGCTAGCTCTCTGATACAACAGTTCTCGGACAGACATATCGCCCCACTCTGACACCTCCTGATTACGAGCCATCCAGTATTAGCTCTTTGTCCTTGATGCTGCGTGCTTAGTGGAAAAGCAACAAATACCAATTTTATTGTCTTTGGTTTTACCCGATCGGGACTCGAACCCATGATCTACCGCACTCGAGGAGGGCACGTTAACCATTACCCCACCGATGCGGTAAAATCGAAAGGAGACAATGACAAACGCCAATCAAAGTAAACAAACTTAGAGATGAGCAAATACGGACCCTATCAAAATCGAGGGTACAGTCGGGTGATCCGGAAGGATAGGCAGCTCCTATTCCACGTGTGGCACCCGTCGTGTTACTCGGGTTAGTGGTAAAAAGCGTGTAAATGTCGTAAATGAAGTAAATGGGACAGAGTCAGAATGCAATAGTGCAGACAGATCCCAGTCATCTATGAGACAAACATTGCTGGGCGATAAACGAATACATTATCGCGACCATAAAACCTCACCATTTACTTCATCTGTTGATCTACAAATTGGCGGGCTACTTTTAGCAAAGGTTTTCTTTCGAGCTACCAAATTTGATTTTAAAGAACATGAGTATTTTAGAATGTCCCATTATAACTGTATATTTTCATGTGTTTTGGGGAATATGGACATCGACTGTCAAAGCTGAAAGGCATTCTAGTTTTGTTGTATGAAATAGATGTACTGAAGATTTGAAAATTAAAATTCTCTACAGAACTTTACCTAAATATCGATATTTACAAAAACACAGCACATAATTTGTGGCTAGTTAAAACACAGTTTTTGTATTTTAGAAAAAAAAAACATATAAAATTTCGCCTGGCTGTCTACAGCTGTTCGACATTAATGAAATGGTTTGTCAAAAGAACAGAAACAATCATCTTGCACAATCGCAAGGTACTCACTTCCGAAACGTGTTCTCGTAAATAGACCATTCGGATATAAAGCATATTAAGAGTATCAATACAAGGTAAAACACAAATGAATAAACATTCCGAAAACACGTATCCCTATTATAATCAGGGTGATGCCTTTTAATCCAGATGGTCGTTTTCTCCTCCTCCAATAACGACACGTGTCGTGTACTAAAGAGAGGAGCGACACCAGCATCGTTTTTACGCACAAATTATATACATTTATGTAAATTGTAACATGAATGCATTCTTTTTCTTTGATCCTTTATGGTTTATATGCCAGAATGTAAGCGACAGCTAAGAACTAGGAAATAATACACGCTGATACGAGATATTGCACATTTTAAATCTGGGGTGTTGTTTTATTACTCGTGGCTTCATGTTCCAAATCATTTATACCACGGTTAACCGTTTAACTCGGAAAACTGTGATATAAATATTACTTGAACAAAATCTATATTAAAAACGTATTATGAAATATCATTACAGTATCACCCGCATTCCTATCTTTACCTAAGAGCTTTACCTGATGAGGTAGTTCGCTAAGTCTATCCTTCCTCTAAATCTGTGTGTACGTTCTGCCCACAAACAAGTAATGGCGTAACACCATAACCATAACCCTTACCATAAGAGCTTTATCTGGAGAGGTAGTTTGTCAAGTCTATCCTTCCTTTCCAGCTGTGTGTATGTTCTGCCTACAAACCAGTAGTGGCGTTAAACACCATAACCCTAACACTAAGAGATATACCTGATGAGGGAGTTCGTTAAGTCTATCCTTCCTCTCCAGCTGTGTGTACGTTCTGCCTACAAACCAGTAGAACTCAAACACAGAGGGATAGTATGTCAATGCTAGTTCAGGACGACCAGAGAAATTAGTCTGAATCTGGAACTCTATCATTGATGATGTGTTGAGATACAGTTGCTGAAACATAGAGGGTATGTTTTCTATTTATGTCAACAAAAATAGAAGATAAAATAAACTTACTTAACATATAAAAAGCATTAAGCGTAACAAAATCATGAAACTACTTGCTTTTGGTTGGTTGCTGAGAGTGATTACATTTGTATTCGACTTCCAGAATTTGGAGAATCTACTTGAATAATACAATATTTACTTATCACAAAGTGTTTCATTTAAAAGATTATTATTACTGGTAACGTAGCTGGTGGTTTTTGTTTTATCTCCCGCGGGCTTAACTAACCTAAGCCGATTTTTGTTATCCTTTTAAAGCCCTGTGTGTTACTTGAAGGTTATACCAGAAACACATCGTGCGATCTAAATTAGATGTCTACGTTTTTATTAATACTATTCCACAGTTATAAGACATAATAATTACATTACTTCCGTTTTTCATTGAAATGTTACAATGTGATTGGTTATGATGTGTTCAGTTACCGCGCTTCATTGAAAATGTACTTCGGTCAACGCTTTTATACCCCAATGAAACTTCAAAAGAATGCATTCAATTCATTGAAATGTTACAATGTGATTGGTTATGATGTGTTCAGCTACCGCGCTTCATTGAAAATGTACTTCGGTCAACGCTTTTATACCCCAATGAAACTTCAAAAGAATGCATTCAATTCTTAATTGAAAAACAACTGAAGTCTTCATCAGAAAAATATTAGTGGGGCCTTTTCTGGATTAAAAAGACTATTATGGATTACATACCTGTAGCACCGGATCGTCCAGGACCTCTGACGTCACAAGTCCAGACAAAATAGCGTTCGTTATTCCAAATAATGCATTTGCGCAGACAGTGATATCAACATTGTTTACATTTCCTGGGATATCAATTCCCTGATAGTATTCAGTTTTAACATCAACAAGATCTTGAACCTGTGAAAAAGTAAATGTCGTCTGCACGTAAATTGTGCGTCAATAAAACGGATGACAGTGTTGCAAAAATGGAAGAGATTTTCGAGTAAAAGGACGACACAGATAAAGATGGACAACGGGGTACTTCCGATCTCGTCAAATATTAATGTAAAGGTAATCTTAAGAACAATCTCTTTCATTTTTAAAATCATCCTAAACCCCCAAAAGCATGAGTAAAGTACATGGTAACACGACGGGTGCTACTAGGGGAACAGGAACTGATTATCCCCGATTTTAGTGTGGTCCATATAGCTCAATATTTAGTCTTCCGCAGAGTGTTGTGAACATTTGTTTGCTTTTTATCCGTTTTCTTTTGATCATTGTATTATCTCTCCTTCCATTTACATCTTCTGATAAGTTCAAACTTTTCTTTCAGCCTCGAAATGATACTTCTGGTATTACACTTTGTGGGATTATTGCATGGGAAATGATAATTATTAATATGTGATAAAAATTATAACAACATATGTTTTGTCTGACCTCTCTGTGCTGTTTGAATTAATGGTAAGTATATATTATAATTGTATAGTATAGTGCGTTATTTATTTTTAATTTTTTGTTTGTCACTGGCTCTATATTTTCAAACGGCATAATTTATTTTAATACTGTTCCCTAGTTCCAATTAGTAATCTACTTTTGTCTTATGATAGTGAGTTAAGACATAGTATTATCTAAGTCATACAATTAAGGTGAATTCTTTGTGAAGTACAGGTGAATCGCATTGATGGTATAATGGCTACCCTCTTCACCTCCAGTATGGTAGCTCATTAGTTTCAGCCACGGTCGGATCAAAGAGAAGATCATGACATTGGCATTTGATGCTTCTCCGTTAAGTACACTGTATTAAGACGTAAGATCTAAGACATGTGTGATCGGAATCATTTTAACGTGTTCGAGAGGTGCTAAATGGCTACCGGAGGACTGCTATTTCAGTGAGCAAGGGCTATAAAAATCCAAATGAGCGTGTTTGTCTAGTACAAAGCAGACATCATCATCATCATCATCATCTCATAGAAATTGCACTTGTTCACGCATGATATATCTGAACAATTTTTCACTTGGCATTAAACAACAATCAATCACTCACTGAAGTACAAGATAACATTAGAGAACTGTTTCGCCCATCAATATTTATATCTTATACCGGTATATAATGTGTGTGTACATTCTTAGTTCCGTGCTATGATGTCTTATTTACGTTATTTATGTTGTTTTCATACTGTGGCGTCCAACACATATACTGTTGTGTGTTTTGTTTTGTTTGTCTTCGTCTTGTGTCTTGTGTACCCAATGTTGCCAGTTTCTCTGGATTGACAATTCTTGATTGCCTCTTCATTATTCTATAACATTTACTTACCCATGTTGACACCAATGATACGTCTCTTTTCTCTTGTTGTGCTTTCTCCAGGAATTTCCGCATGTAAACGTATGTTCTTGGATCAATAGTGTTCACACGTCTGTCTCCAGACAAAGGTCTGTATGCATAATGCTTCAATGCATTGAAGACAGACGATAAATTACTATTTTGTGCTTGCCATGCAGTACTTGCATAAGGAAATGTTTGGATGTTATCTTTAAGAAGTGTTCCTAGTCCTAGGTTGACTGCTGTATCGTCAAAGTCCGGTGGTATCTTGAAAACGTGTTTGTATCCCTCTCTATAAAGGATATGCACAAAAATTGCATGGTGTACTCGAACATTAACGTGTTATCAATCACTACTGTGCCACTAGTGGAGTAGGAACTGTTTACCCTTCTGGAGCACCCGAGTTCACCCCGGTTTTAAGTGGGGTTCGTGTTACTCGATCTTTAGTTTCATATGTATGTTTTGTATATCGTTGTTTGTCCTTTGTAATTTTTCTTTTGGCCATTGTGTTGTCTGTTCTTCGATATACGGATTCTGATTACCCCTTTGGTATCTTCAAGATCTTCTTCCTTTCATATAAGATTGTATTCTTGTAGTAATCTATCTATTATAATAGATGTGATACCATTCAGTAATACTATTAAAGGTACTATTAATTTATATCGACCAAAAAATATATGATTATTTAAGAAATGATCAAGCTTAAACAAATGCAAATCAAACAGAGCATAATGCTTCAAAATAATGCGAGAAAGTAAACATTGCACGAGAACTACACGGGTTATCAATTCCGAGTATAGAGGCTGTGTTTTAATTGTTACACAATAATTCACCTACTGTTTTGAAAGTTGTTGTACATAGTTATAAGTAATTGTGTATTGATTAGAAATAACTTGCCGAATGTTATATCTACTGTAACTCCGTTAGTAGTAGATTGTTTCCTGATAATATTATACTTTGTTTGTTGGTATTGTTATTTTGCCATAATCATTTATTATGAATGTGCTAGTGTGCTAATAAAATATTGTTATATTGCTATTGTTATATTGTTATCACTATATTGTTATTGCTCTATTGCTTTTGCTATATTGCTATTATCATTGCTACTGTTATTGCTCTATTGATATACATATTCATTATGCTTTCTGTAATACAAGTTCATACGATATTTTGGCATATATCACAAAGAATTATATGGCGTTGATATACTATGCGAAAATAGTACATCTACTATGCCAGTTTTACGCGGGGAAGGTTGGATTTTCAGCTGTCTGTCAAGCTATATATAGCTATTCCACGTGCAAGGGGGCGAATCCAATCTGTCAGTCTATCATAGTCGTCTAAGCGCTTTAATACTTGTTATTGTTGTTAATTAAATTTCAAACTTCAAAAATCTTTATATTTTTAAAGCCTTAAATGAAACAACGAATATTCTCACACTTTCAAGACTATCTGATCCAATATATTAGTCACCAATATCAGGACCTCCTTTATTGTAATAGTTCTCAATATATTTTGTCTACATATAACAGTTAGCATAATAATAATAAGCTCGCTAAGCGAGCTATTTATGGTATAAGCATGGTAAAATTAAATCACATCCCGGTGATCCATACACTATGGCTATGAAAAAGCTTCAACACATCCGGGTATTGTATTGTACCGCTTTTCGAGACGCATCGAGAACTTATGAAAGATACGGTGTACGAAAGGTATCGAAGAGCATCCGATTCCTATCGTATGGGAGGATCTAAAACCAGGACAGGTATTTTTCAGTACGTTTATATGTATAACTTTTGAACGGAATGATATATTTTCATGATGTAAACTCCATAATAAAGAATAGATTAACGGCTTTAACTTGCTATCAAGTATTTTTTTTTTTAATATTTAATTAGTGATTAGCTTCGCGAGCTTTCCAGGCAATGCCTGTTTCATATTAATAATAATGTTGTGTTAGCAATGACTATGCCATATAGTAATCAGGGTTGAAGACATAGCGGACTCCCCTTCAAGTCGTGCACTATGTCTTCAACCCTGACCACTATATTGGCATAGTCATTGTTAACACAACATTATTGTATAAATAGTATCACTATATTGTTATTCTTATTTTGTTATTACTATATTGTTATTGAACTATTACTATTGCCAAATTGCCATCACTATTTTGTTATTGTCATTGCTATTGCTATATTGCCATATTGTTATTTCTATGTTGCTATTGCTATATTGCCATATTGTTATTTCTATGTTGCTATTGTCATCGCTATCTTGTTATTGGCATACTGTTATTGCTATGGTGATATTTCTATTTTTATATTGTTATTGCTAAGTTGTAATTGTTATATTGCTATCGCTTTATTGCTATTTCTATATTGCTGTTGCTATTGCTATATTGTTACTGCTAAGTTGCAATTGTTATATTGTTATCGCTTTATTCCTATTGCTATAACTATCTTGATATTTCTGTATTGTTACATGATATTTCTATATCTTATTGCTATATTGCTATTTCTATGTTGTTTATTGCTATTGCAATAGTTATATTGCTATTGTTATATTGTTATTGCTTTATTGCTATTGCAATGTGGCTATTGCTATGATACAATCGCTATGTTCCTATTGGTATTGTGTTCTTATGATTATAATCTACCTGGTTCTTAAAAGGTGTTCAATAATCTCCTTAATGTCATGTAGACCTAGTTTATCTAAGGTTTCGTAGACTTCCGTCCAATTAGTTGTCAGCGTCAGATCAAACATGGACAATATATTTACTGGAGTGCTCTGGTAAACCTGAAGTAATAATATATAAATGCTAGAGAAAACCAAATGGAGCAATCACGAATGGACAACCCAAAGACAGTGGCAACATTAGGCTCACAAGACCCAAGACTAAGACAAACAAAACAAAACAAAAACACATAATATATAAATGCTAGAGAAAACCGAATGGAGCAATCACGAATGGACAACCCAAAGACAGTGGCAACATTAGGCTCACAAGACCCAAGACTAAGACAAACAAAACAAAACAAAAACACAACACAGAAAACTATGAGCAACACGAGTCCCACCAATAAAAACAGGGGGTGGCCCTAGGTATTCACGTAGGGTAATTAGTGCTTGCTTCTTATAAGACATCCGCCGAGATACTCATATAGTCAGGTCAGGTAAAAGTTTTGTTTATCATCAAACATTGACTATAGATTAATTGGTACGAAATATGCACGACTAAGATGTCAGTGTTGTTCAGATTCAACGTGATCAATACACGTGACTAGTGATCGTTGATATTCCTGCTATGCCAGATTGTGCCCGACTAAAATTAAAAATAAATTGCTGGTATACTTTGATAGCGTATTTGTATTAAGTTGAAATGACAATACATTAAATGATATACTTTCATTTACAATGTTAACCTTCCATAGTATATTTTGTTCATATTTGGTACAATTACATCTTTTAAGTGCATGAAAACTTCCATGTTTTTATTACTTTTAGCTTGGATTAAGGGGAAATAAAAGAACGGATAGAGGAAACAATACCACGACAAATTAACGTCAAAGCCATTTGGACGGGCAGACATCACCATAACGTGAGGGACAAGCCTATGGGGAGCTCCATGGCAACTAACCTTAAAGTACAAATAGGTGAATAAACAAAACACGTACACTGAATAAAGTAAACAAGCGACAGGTCGGTCAGCAGCTTTAATGCTGCAAAGATTTGTCAATTGAAGAGGAAATATCTCGTACAACTCAGGAACAAGATAGTAGACACTGAAACGAAATTTTAAAATTCAGCTACGTACAATTAATAAGATACAGAGCACCAGAAGTAAAATCGAGGCGCAATCCGGTGAAAGACAAAATAAGAAGTAAAACTGGGAAATAATATGGTGGGGAAAAAAACTGTACATGCAATCAAGGAACAATCATATGGAGGTGAAACCGCAATTACAAGCGAAGAACAAACTAGTGAAAGAAAAATGAGGAATGCAATTGAGGAACAATCTGGCGGAACAAAGATAACAAACAATATACATTGTGGAACAATCCTATGAACATGAAACGACAAATACAAACGAGGAACAAATCAATAAGGAAAATATCAACAACTATACCGAGGAACAAAGTGAAAATTTGAAGAACAAACAAAATAGTGTAATACAACTGAAACTTTTTTAACAAAGAAAAATATCATTCTACAAAAGAAACCATGAAATACACGCAATATTCCCAGTTCAGTTATGTACTTTAGATGAATATAAACTCCATACATAACAGATCTAGAGGTGTAATAAATATAAAAACGTAGATATCAAATTTTCATATTCAGTGTGTGACACGTTTCTGGAATAACCTCCATCATGTGCGCTCAAGCCGAAGGATTGGAAAGACAAATAATCTAAAAGTCTGTGGACCAATTAAAGAGGATAGCCAAAATCAGCTAAGGTCATCTATGTCACGAGGGAGGATAGTGGACATGTGCATGCGACCCGATATTGAATTGAAAGTTTGTTGATATTGTCCTATATGGCGACTTTTTACTTCGTAATATATCATTGAAAATACTCGCCATCTATTTTTTTTAGTGTGGGGTTAGTGTTGTTCCATCTTTAATTTTCTGTGTAGTTTTTGTCGTTTTTCTTTAGGCCATTTAATTGTGTGTCCATCTTCGATATACGCTTCTGATTGGCCCTTTGGCATCGTCAAACTTTTCCCTCACAAAAAGGGTTGTTATTAAACATAGGAAAAATCCTAGTGACACATCATGGTAAAATGTAGTGCTTTATTTCTGTTCTTCATCTAAATAAAACGGGGGCCGTGGTGGTCACTATCATATGGTAGTTGGATTTATAACTACCTATGCAATTACTGCCTATCACCACTAACGTTGCGAGTTCGAATTCTACTCATGCGAGGTGTATTCGATATAACATATGTGATAAAGTTTGTCAGTGACTTGCGACAGGTCGGTGGTTTCCTCTGGTACTCCGGTTTCCTCCATAACTGAAATGTTGTTGAAAGTGGCACCAAACACCATAAACCAACCAACAAAATAAATAAAACGACTTACTTTATATTCTTCATTGAATATTTGAGGCCAGAACGCCATAATAGAGTTCGGATACTTTAGATTTTTATTTCTGTGTTCCATAATGGCATCTATTGACATAATAAGTTGTTCTTCTGTTGGTTTTGGTGCGTTACCATAGCGATATGCTTCTATTAAACACGAAGTAATCCAAGCGGTTGCGAACATGTTATTGTCATAAACTTTGAACAAATAGCGCATCGCACTCATACTCGCGTTTCCATGGAAATATAATTTTACATCACTTTCATAATTTCCTTTGAACTTCGCCCATTCTATTGGCGGTGCTGGTTGTGTAGTTTTCGTTGCTTGCATTCCTCGTATTTTCTCGAACAGTTTATTTACAGTTTCTGAAATGTTTGATGAGGAGGAAGACGAACATTGTACAGAAATAAAACAACAGGCGAGAAATAACACATTTGTCTTCATCTTGGTTTTTCAAACAGAAATAGTCAAAGCTAAGATAGTATGCTTACTTGTAAACCGCAATGACAGTCCTTATCTTAGTATTATGAAATAATTGTCTTCGTTGTTAGAACGTGGTAATACATTGGTATATATGCACTCAAACTCCATGGTAACATATTTCCTCGTTAGTATACACGTATAATCTAACAGAACTTAAATAGGGTGCTATGGTTAAGGTTATGGTGTTTAACGCCACTTTCAACAATATTTCAGTTATATTGTTACGGTCAGTTTTATTGGTGGAGGAAACCATAGTAACCAGAGAAAATCACCGACATGTCAGAAGTCATTGACAATCTTTATCACATAATGTTGTATCGAGTACACCTCGCAATGAGCGGGATTCGAACTCACACCTTTGTGGTGATAGGCACTGATTGCACAGGTAGTTGTAAATCCAACTACCATGCGACCACGACACCCTCTCCCCCTACTCCCAGGAACAAAACAAAAATACATTATGTACAACACTGTGTGCATGCATGAGGCAATGAGATTTAAACAATCTCATTGCCTCATACACGCACACAGTGTTCTCTTTTGCAATATCAACCTCGTATTATTAGTAGTTAAGTATATCGAGTTCCTGTTGTTATCTTGAAAGTCGGATATTGTGCTGCGAGTCCATCCTCGATGATTTTTAGACAAGATTTTTTTGCATACGTAATGAGTTCCCAGAGCTCAAACACGGGTGGATGATAAAGGATCCCTCACAATTCATGGGGGTGTCCGGTTATAATTAGGAAAGCCTGGCCGTGAACCATATTTGTAATGGTTAACAGGTTGGAGAGTGCCACGCTCCCTGTCACGCTAAATACCTTTGTCGATTTCGAGAAAGAGTATGAGCATTGTGGTCATTAAAAAATTAAGTATTTCGTCCCTCTAACTCTTCATACTTTTCCAGTGGCAGTCTAAAGCCGTTCCCCGCTTCGCTCAATCATCCCTTGTCTCTATGTAGGGTTTCAGTAGAAAGCCGTTCCCCGCTTGGCTCAATCATCCCTTGTCTCTATGTAGGGTTTCAGTAGAAAGCCGTTCCCCGCTTGGCTCAATCATCCCTTGTCTCTATGTAGGGTTTCAGTAGAAAGCCGTTCCACGCTTGGCTCAATCATCCCTTGTCTCTATGTAGGGTTTCAGTAGAAAGCCGTTCCACGCTTGGCTCAATCATCCCTTGTCTCTATGTAGGGTTTCAGTAGAAAGCCGTTCCACGCTTGGCTCAATCATCCCTTGTCTCTATGTAGGGTTTCAGTCTAAAGCCGTTCCACGCTTGGCTCAATCATCCCTTGTCTCTATGTAGGGTTTCAGTAGAAAGCGTTCCACGCTTGGCTCAATCATCCCTTGTTTCTATGTAGGGTTTCAGTCTAAAGCCGTTCCACGCTTGGCTCAATCATCCCTTGTCTCTATGTAGGGTTTCAGTAGAAAGCCGTTCAACGCTTGGCTCAATCATCCCTTGTCTCTATGTAGGGTTTCAGTAGAAAGCCGTTCCACGCTTGGCTCAATCATCCCTTGTCTCTATGTAGGGTTTCAGTAGAAAGCCGTTCCACGCTTGGCTCAATCCTCCCTTGTCTCTATGTAGGGTTTTTTCATATTGTTGAACTTGTTCTCGTCCTGAAATACTGCTCACTGAACGTTAAACAATTACCNAGAAAGCCGTTCCACGCTTGGCTCAATCATCCCTTGTCTCTATGTAGGGTTTCAGTAGAAAGCCGTTCCACGCTTGGCTCAATCATCCCTTGTCTCTATGTAGGGTTTCAGTACAAAGCCGTTCCACGCTTGGCTCAATCCTCCCTTGTCTCTATGTAGGGTTTTTTCATATTGTTGAACTTGTTCTCGTCCTGAAATACTGCTCACTGAACGTTAAACAATTACCAATCAATCAATGTATGCTTTATAGGGTTATACTAATCTCCAGAATGATTGATTCGAGTGTTAATGATAGTAAGAGAATGACTGAATGTAAAAATATTAGAGAAAACCGAAAGTTCAATAAAGAATGGACAATCCAAAGACACTGTCAAGATTGCGTATACAAGACAGAGGACGAAGGCAAACAAAACAAATAAACGTTAGAGAAAACCGAAGGGTCAATCAGGAATGGACAATCCAGAGACACTGGCAACATGATATACATTAAACAAGTACCTTTGTACTGTACAGAAGCATAAACAAACCTTGAAATGGATTACGTAGGTAATAAATGCATTCTAAGCGAACGTCTTATCTCTTTGTTATTAGTCACAAGAAAAGTTTGATGATACTAAAAAGCGTACATTTGTAATCAGAAGCCGTAAATCGAAGAACAGACAATTCAGTGGCGAAAAGAAAGTGGACAAACAACGATATGCTAAACACTACACAGAAAACTAAAGATCAAGTAAAACGAGCCCCACAAACATAAAACCTGGATACTAAAGATCAAGTAACACGAGCCCCACAAACATAAAACCTGGATACTAAAGATCAAGTAACACGAGCCCCACAAACATAAAACCTGGATAATAAAGATCAAGTAAC
>MJUT01062496.1:244031-271885 GCA_002080005.1 Gigantidas platifrons | reverse complement strand
TGTCCAAGCCTGTGCACACCTATGTTATTTTGTTGAGTATACAGTTGTTGTCCAAGCCTGTGCACACCTATGTTATTTCTCTACAGAGTATACAGTTGTTGTCCAAGCCTGTGCACACATATGTTATTTCTTTACAGAGTATACAATTGTTGTCCAAGTCTGTGCACACCTATGTTATTTCTTTACAGAGTATACAGTTGTTGTCCAGGCCTGTGCACACCTATGTTATTTCTTTACAGAGTATACAGTTGTTGTCCAAGCCTGTGCATACCTATGTTATTACTCTACAGAGTATACAGTTGTTGTCCAAGTCTGTGCACACCTATGTTATTACTTTACAGAGTATACAGTTGTTGTCCAAGTCTGTGCACACCTATGTTATTACTTTACATAGTATACAGTTGTTGTCCAAGTCTGTGCACACCTATGTTATTTCTTTACAGAGTATACAGTTGTTGTCCAAGCCTGTGCACACCTATGTTATTTTGTTGAGTATACAGTTGTTGTCCAAGTCTGTGCACACCTATGTTATTTTGTTGAGTATACAGTTGTTGTCCAAGTCTGTGCACACCTATGTTATTTTTGTTTATTTCATTTTGTTTCCTTTTATTTACTGTTTTGCTACTGTGCAATTTTGATATTTTATTATTACTGGTGTTGTGTTGAATATCCGTTTTGTGAATTTACCCCCGTTACATATATAAACACATATATAGAACAAATTTATAATATATTTTAAGATATAGACGAATGTTCAATGGGGATTATTTTGTGTCATTATGGATGTGAAAACACAGATGGTAGCGCACACTGTACATGTCCAGAGGGATACCAAGTACATAATACATCTTTTTGTATTGGTAAGTACGCAGAAGTCATGGCTATATTACAAAGATCAATATAAAAATGTTATTTTTACCCTTATATCGAGGCCGTCGTGGTCGTGATCGTATGGTAGTTGGATTTACAAGTACCTTGACATTCAGTGCCTTTCACGACTTAACTTATGAGTTCGAATCCCGCTCAGGGCGATGTGTACTCGATACAACATTGTGTGATAAAGTTTGTCAGTGACTTGCGGCAGGTTAGTGGTTTTCTCCAGTTACTTTGGTTTCCTCCACCAACAAAGCTGACATCCACAAGATAGCTGAAATATTGTTGAAAGTGGCGTGTAACACCATACCCCCTCCCACCACCACACTTTATATCATGGAATTGAACAAATCTTGGTTACGTCTTGTTACTACTTTGAGCAATCAAAAATCAAAGATGGCCGAGACGAATGATTATTGTCTGTGGATGACTAAAATTGACATTTAATAAGAAATGTCTGCTACCATTGAAATAAATAATATTGTTAAGAAGGTCGATGGTTTCCTCCGTGTACTCAGATATCCTCCACTAATAAAATAAGCCAAAACGATATAATTGAAATATTTTTTAATGTAGCCTCTCATCGAAATTCGTAGCTTAAATCATTGTCATTGGGAAATATATAAAAGCAATCTCCTTATATATGAAGCTAGTAGTATAGAAACTTGCAAGTAATATACTTTTTAAAACCATATCTTGATTTGTTTTGGAGGCAATCAGAAATCTACGGTGGTTACGTCGAAATAAATAATGACAACTGTGAATGATAAGGTGGAATAAATACGAGAAACTCGAAATTATATTTCGATTAGTAATCCATTGATTACAATAAATTATGAGATTCATTACTACTTAAACTAGTTAAAGTTCGAAACACCTCGGTCTTCTATACAAGGTATGAACTAGAAACATTGTTGTATCTACCTGAACTTAACAACTATGACTCTGAAAACGTTAAGAAGAATTTAAATATAACAATGAGGGTAATCAGAATTCATAAATCGAAGAAGCACAGACATCGCAATGGCTAAAAGGATGTCAATGATCTACCAAACACTACACAGAAAAGTACAGATTGAGAAACACGAACCCCACTAAAAAAACCGGGATGAATTCAGGTTTTCCTTTTAAAATGCTTAGGTGTTTTGTATGTTACTATGAGTTAATGATATGGCTGGTAATGCAATTTTCTTAAATACCACATGTGCATTAATGGTTATGGGGTCTTCTGTCTTTTGTGTAGATCAAATTTACCATCGGTATTGTTACATTGAATATTACTGTTTTGAATTTGCTGTAGACCTTCATTTAAGTTAGGGAAAACATGTGTGCAATAAAATTTATTGATGAAATCCTATTTTGCTCTAGATATCGACGAATGTCAAGTAAATGATACAGTATGTGGTGGTTTATGCCAGAACTACGATGGTTACTACATGTGTTATTGTGATGTAGGATACCAACTAGCCAGTGATAATTACACGTGTATAGGTACAGTATTGCTGGTTGTTGAAAATATTACCAAAAGGAAAATCCGTGCAATAGAACTTAAAATAATAAATACAATTAAACAAGTTATACGACCAAAAGAAGCCAACAGAAATATATATAAAATAAAACAATGAGCATTTAGTCCAGAAGATTTGCATGAAACCTATCAGCGGTCAAGAAATGTGGCACTTGTGAATCAGTTTTGGATTCGGAAATATTCTAAAGATCTGTTAGTCTACATACAATCAAGGTTTTCTTCACATGCAATATCATTAAAACATTTGAATTCTCTACCCTCTACACAACTATTCATCACTCAAAACTAAAAGACTGAGTTAGAAAGGAACAGATCTTATATTGCAAAAGAAAATATTCCTACAGAAAAGTTCTTTGAAACTGACATAATAAAGTATTTAAGTTCTTCATTCACAACAAGTTTGTTTTGTGTTAATTGGCGAAGTCTGCATTCCTACGGGTACCAACTCTCCTTCTCGATGACATTGACCTTTCTTCATATGAAGCAATGTCGATTTCACGTTCCGAGATGAAGATGTCCTCATTATATAATTTTAGATTTGGTTACCATGTTGCTCGAAGCTATTCATTTGAACTTGAAATAAAGGATACTACAAATACAGCCAATCTGTTTCATACCTTGTCCCATGCCTATAAATTGACAGAGTTTGGCCGATTTAGAATAAACATTACCAAAAATGAGAGGATTTCAATTTCCTATTGTGAAATATCTATTTATATGTAGTTACATTCCAGCGGCACATATATGTGGAGTATAAATCTCTCACTTGACAAGATATTCCAGAGCATGTATTTTGTTTCTGTTGCAAGGAAGTTGCTGAAACAAGGGTTTCTAGTGGTTATGTTGAATTACCACTCGAAAGCTATATGGTCACCATAACGACGTTACGGAATATTTGTGTCACAGGTGACCACGGAAATGTTCATTTGTCGCAGTCAGAATCCCATCATTTCCTCTCTCATAGCTTATCACTGGATTTTTAACATAATTATTACGGCGGTTGCCACTAGTGACGCGTGAACTTATAACCCTTCCGGAACACCTGAGTTCATTCGTTGTTTTAGCAAGGGTTTTCATTACTCAATCTGTTTTTGTCTGTGTAAAGTTATGCTGACCATACTTTATCTTTTTGTCCTTTTTCTTTTGGCCATTGTATTGTCTGTCTTTCTTCGATTTAAGCTTCTTATTTACTCATTTTGGTATCAACAAACGTTTTTTAAAATAGTACCTACTAATCTAGACATATTTATTTGACATAACGTATGACTTACTTCTTTCTGTAGATATTGATGAATGTGATAAAGGATATAACTGTTCACATATCTGTATTAACAATAATGGAAGTGCTGAGTGTTCTTGTCCTAGTGGATACAGCTTAGATAATGACCAGAAAACCTGCAAAGGTGATATTTCTATAGTATATTTTTTCTTACAAATCGTAGATAAATGATTACTTGTATGGTCTGTAGATGGCAGTCCTAATCTTGTGTGCGATGTTTGTAACGTGGTATCTCTTTAAAACGTTATTGAATGAATTGTCAAATGTTCATTGAGCTTTATATAATAATGTGTTAATTTTCAGAGGTAAACAGAATGATAGTGGATAGGCGCGATTAATACTGCCTAGCACCGAACCATCAACGACCAGCCCCAACAAACTGTCGAACATTTTGAACTGTCATTAGAGCGAGTTATGTATTTGATTAGTTCCTTGTGTATTACCGATGTTGCTCCTTCTAGGTTGTAGAACCACATAGGAAAAACGAAACTAAGTCCTATTTTCATACCATTGGTTCGCGTGTCATTCAAACCAAATCGCACCTTCTAACCGAACTGCAAAAGACGTTATCATTTAATTGCTCGCTGGACGTTAAACACCAATCAATCAATCAATCATGGTTATCATTTAAATATATAAGGTAGATTCCATTATTATTATTTCATGAGAACCTAGGGGTTTTGAAATAAGAACTAATTTCCTCGCTGTTGAGTATGATCATATGAAACGGGCGTCCAATGTATATGCAATCACGCAATAGATAACTTGATGTAGCTGTTGATGAGATAAGCCTGGTTGCTCTTTGCATAGAAAAATTGTTCAATGCTGTCCTTTATATTCTCGTTTTGATGTGGCAACCCATTGGTCCACCCTGCTGCTATATTATACCTGCATCTTTTGTTGTTGGAACTGTATTCTTGTCATATATAAATACAGATAACGTTAATTAAGTATCAATTATTCAATCCATATTAATTGGAATAATATATATTTTATATTTCATTGCTGCAATAGGTTCTAGCCATATTAAACATATAACATTCTGATACACAAAGCTATACTTCTATTACTTTTAACAGATATCAATGAGTGTGATATGCCTGAAGGAATGGAATGTGAGGACATCTGTGTGAACCATGCAGGGTCTTTCACATGCCACTGCAGTAATCCCGGTTACATATTATCATGTAGTCATATACCAATTATATGTGTAAATTTTATACTGAGATAGTGTTATACATTATATTATTATGAACAGTGTCTTGTACTTTTAGATATCAATGAGTGTCAGGAGGGTGAAAACTTCTGTGAGGATATTTGTGTCAACACTTTAGGATCATACAAATGTGTTTGTAATGACACTGACTTTATCATTGGTCCAGATGGAATGACATGCATAGGTATGTGTGAATTCTGTCTTGATCTTTTTTTTTTGTTGCAACTGTTAATAAAACAGTTTATATGACAACGTTTAGTTATTACTAAAAAAAGAAGATGAGTATTAATCCGCAATGTTAAGCTTTAACGAGTATCTATTCCATGAAGAAACTACATGTATATTTTTGTCTCGAAAGGTTACAGGGGCCTTCGTGGTAGTGATAGTATTGGTAGTTGGATTTACAACTACCTATGGAATCAGTGTATATCACCATTAAGGTTCTGTGTTCGAGTCCTGCTCATGGCGAGGAGAACTCAATACAACATTATGTGAGAAAGTTCGTCAGTGAATTGCAACAGATCGGTGGTTTTCTCCGGCGTCCTCCACCAATAAAACTCACCTCCACGATATATATAACTGAAATACAGTTGAATGGTGTTAAACACGATAAACCCCCTTTTCGAAAGGTTACAATATATGTGGTAAATAAACAAGGTGAATGTGTTTATAATGTTTGTTTACACTTCTATTGAGCTGGTGGTGATTCGCATTAGACAATTTTAAGATTAATTTAATCACAGCACTTTTCATTGAAGACCCTTGACCAAGCCAGGAAAGTAAGAAATCATGAATATGTATTAGAGGTGTCTTATATAGTATTATTGTGTTCGTTCGTCTCGTAACAATACAATAAAATGAGAAATAGTAGTTACATAAGAATTTGTATTTCAAAATTAAATTTAAAATATGAATAACATGTATACATGTTTTTTTTTGTATTTTTCTAACAGATTTAGATGAGTGTTCATCACCTGAAACCAATGACTGTGATCAAATATGCAACAATTTTCCTGGAGCTTACAATTGTTCATGTATCCCTGGGTATATAAGAAAAGGCTTCTCTAGATGTGAAGGTGTAATATTATATATCAAACATATTTCTATCTTTTTGAAATAATAGAAGTTAATGTGTACCTTTATATAGAGATCCATATCTGAAGATATATATTAAATTAATTGAATACACATGGTCGGTGGTTCTCTCCGGGTACTCCGGCTTCCTCCACCACTAAAACTGGTCGCCATGATATAGCTGAAATATTGTTGAAAGTGGCATTAAAACACAGGTATATGAATATACCTGAACAATTGCTCACTGGACGTTAAACATCAATCAATCAATCAATCAATCAATCAATCAATCAATCAATCAATCGTTAAAACACAACAAAAATCAAATCACAATGAAAAAGTTTTTTTTTTTTTTAATTTAAATAAAAATTGTTATCAGACAAGCTACATCATTCATTACAGATTATTATGGAATATTTGGACATTAATTCTTTGATATTTTACATATTTAAAATTTTATGGCTTAACCTTCCTTAGTATTATGAATTGAAGAGTCTAAATTGCACTTATTTTTTTAATTTCATTAAGTGAATCATCTAAATATAGAGGTAATTTTACCTTCTGTTCCTTGTAATTCCTTGTAATTCCTTGTAAAGGTATATAAAACAAAACGAAGACGAGGTTAGAAACATAAAGAAGTCAGGGTTCTTGCTCGAGATGACACAGATGTGCATATTTCTGTCTGACAATAAAGAACTGTTGAAGCACAAAGAAGGCAAGGTCCTAACTTAATATAATCCAAAAGAATTTTTATGTTTCTGCTTGACAATAAAAAAAAACTGTTGCAACGAAAATATTTTCTTTTTAAAATTCAAACTATCATAATGCTAGAAATTACAAGAAAGATAAAAAAAAAAAAACACCCAGGAGAACTTTGAAGTAAGTTTGAGGAAAAAGAAATTGATCTTTTAGTGCACATTATCAAAATGCTCCATTTATTATTTTAGATGTAAATGAATGTGAAGAAGACAATTTTGGGTGCGAACAATATTGTCATAACACGGAGGGTTCAGCCTACTGCAGCTGTAGACTTGGGTACAACCTACATGCTAACAAGAAGAACTGTACAGGTTAGTGACAATGTTGTACAAAAGCAAGTCAAATAAGAACAAAATAAATGACCAAGGATACGTCCCGTTTATCGTAGCGTAATCCTGTGCTTTCCTAATTCAGGTTCTCATCGAATATGACTTATCACAGGATTGAAGAATGAGTAACGCGACGGATATTATTGATGGATCATGGACCTCTTACCTTGCAGAACACCAAAGTTCGACACCGGTTTTAGCGGATTCGTGTTGTTTGTATTATCCAGTTACATGTTTTTTAGTTCTATGTCCTATGATTTCCACATAAACATGATGTTCGTTTCGTCTTTTTTCCATTCGTTTGTAGTGGCTCTTTTTTATTTATGTTATTTGTTTATGTTGCATACGTTATTTTAGAGCTTGTGACCAGTACGGTGTTTTCTGGACAGAGCTCAGCTGTTGACGTAAAAGCAACTCAAACAAGGATACGTTGCTCCTAGCTTGAAGTCATCGCTACACAAATGATGCAGTTGTCATCACCATCTGGTTGACCATTACGAATATATCCATATCTCAAATCACAATTGATATTTTATGCTTTTACGTGGATATTTTCTTTCCTCTATAACTGTCTAGACTTTAACGAACTTGTCTGTATATGTGAGTAACACTGTGGGATTCTTATAAGAAGAAGGAACTGCTTACCCTTTCCGAACTCCTGAGTTCACCCCTGGTTTTTTGCGGGGTCCATGTTGCTCATCTTTTTAGTTTTGTGTGTTGCCCTATTATGTGTCTTTACGTTCCGAGTTCCGTGTTGTGAAGTCCATTACGATTTCTACATAACACGTTCGGTTCGTCTTAACCTCCAGTTGTTTGTAGGAGGACACATTTATTATTGACGTTATTTCTGTTTGTTAATGTATAGTGGTGTCCAGCACATATTATTTTGTATTTTTGTTTTGCTATTCTTCGTCTTGTGTATCATATGTTGCCAGTTTCTCTGGATTGTGCTGTTTTGATTGCCCCTTCAGTATTCTCTAACATTTATTTGTCTTGTGTACCATATGTTGCCAGTTTCTCTGGATTGTCCTTTTTTGATTGCCCCCTCGGTATTCTCTAACGTTTATTTGTGCCTAACACCATTTCCTTATATCAGACGATGTTCATGCCTTTTAGCAGTAACACGAGTGGAGTAGAGTGTATTCTCATTAGAATGCTAACCGTCTTGTTCACAGGTATTTGTTAATCTAATTACATACGATCACGACAACCACCCACCCCCTTAATGCAGTTGGTGGTGATGCAATTATTAAGCTTTACATAATTTGAATGATTTTTTCATTTAGATATTGACGAGTGTAGATACAAGAATCAGTTTTGTTCTGATATCTGTGAAAATTCTCCCGGATCCTATACATGTTCTTGCAAAGAGGGATTCACAATTTACAGAGACAGAAAAAACTGCATTGGTAGATTCTCGCTATAGTTAATTTTGAATATATGTATTAATATTTTGTAAACAGTTATAATACCTGGAAGATGAAATATTCAGTAGGGCTTAAACTTTAATATATGGGATAATATTAAATTGTGCAATTTACCTTGCGAATTTCAGTACAAAATTAAGGAAAACGTGTATGGATATATAAAAAAATGTCAATTAAACCACCAAATATAGATATATTTATACTGCATTTTATTTTATATGCATTGGGAAAATGTGAAACTGAAACGAAAAACGCATGTTGAAGAGGTGTTTTGTAAAAATAAATATACGTACTGTAAGCAATGAAACCTTCAACTAAACATGCACCCATCATACAACCAATAACAACAAAAATATAACTAGATTTAGTCTGGAATAACCTTCACCAGGTACGCTCATTGTCAACAGATTGGAAAACTAAACAATATTAAAATGTTGTTGTACCATGTTTTTGACACGTGCCTTACCATGCTGAAATGCTTGTACCAAGTCAGGGCCATTGCGGTTTTCCCAGTTTTCCGGTTGTTGACTGATTTTGTCTGTTTGTTTTGCATTTCCATTTGGAAGACTGCTCGGTGTTCGGTAGTTTTATTATCACCCTTATTCATTATAAATGTTAAAATAATACATTAAATGCTTTCAGATATCAATGAATGTTACGGAGACAACGATCTGTGTGATCAACATTGTGAAAACACATTTGGATCATACGTTTGTGGTTGTGTTACAAAAGGCTTCGTTTTAGCTGCAGATGGTCATACATGTATAGGTAATCAATACAATAGTTTAAATGTTCATAGATTCATCAGCACATAAGTATAACACTGTGTCGTTTCACATGGAATCAGATGTCAAAATTTTATCACACTATCTCAAGCACCTGGTTGTACTTCTTATTTTTGTAGTGACATTGTTTTGTCCGTTCATATACTTGTTTTCAATAGCATATTCTTCTGTTTGTGACTAAGATATAAGATAAGGTTTCATCAAAAAGAAAATGTATTTGGTTAGAGAAAACAAAAAACCAACAAAAACAGGAAAAAGCAGCTTAAACGAAAATCAACCATAGAATTTGTGCAGGACCTGTACATGAATTAGCCTCAACTTTATGATTCATTACTCTCATTAATTTTTAAACGGGCAACTCCGTTTGACTTCTATAAGATAAAAATATTTGTAAATAACAAACTGACTATAGCATTCTTAATGGTCTCACATATATAACTATTTCAGAAAATCTACCGAAAATAAATTGTCCAAAGGACGTCCATGTCGAAGTCCCAGATGGTACAATCAATGTGAAGGTCGAACTTCCTTCTGACATTTTCGCAAACCACTTAGTAATTTCTCCAGAATGGATAACAAGAGAAAGTTTATTTCCAATAGGTATTACAGAGATTACAGTGCAGAGACAGTCTGATCATCTCAGTAGTAACTCGGGGAAAACCTGCTCTTTTCTAGTGAATATTAAGTATTTGTAATCTAGATAGAATATTTATTATGTTCATGTACCTTGGAGATTAATTAAAGGATAAAATAGTACATAATGCCTGATACTTGTAAATTTGGAACTATAAAAATGATAATGTAATAATGATTCTTCCCATTATTATTATCATCATCATTATTATTCTTATTCTTATTATTAAATCTGTTGGTATTAATATGAGTGATGAGGAATTATGTCTACCCTTTCTGTATTAGATACCTATTCCAACATTTTGAAATATCATATTCAAGGTATGTCAACAAACATTTTGTGACAGGTGTTTATATAACAATTAATTATAGTTACAGGTAAGTAAATTTGGAAATGCTGGTCTCAAAAGTGAAATTTATAAAGAAATTGTTTTGTTTTTTTAATCTAAAAATATAATTTTACATTGTGGTTTCAATTCCCAATTTTATGTATTAATATTCGACATATCCTGAGTATAGGTTCTGCCTTTTCTATTTCAACCTCTATGACAAATAACTTACTTTCAAAAGAGGGACTTAGTACTAATTGTTAATTGAAACCAATAATCAAATCTACATGTACCAAAACTAATGTCTTCTTGCACAATGTTCAATGGTCACCATAATGGATTTTTTACCATTGCGGAATTTCAACTGCTTGCATACATGTCCCAGGTATTTAGCTAATATACTCTTCTCAATCTTTACTCATGTATTATATGCATACGTTGTTAATGATAAACGTTAGAGAGTACCGAAGGGACAATAAAAAATGGACAATCCAGAGAAACTGGCAAACAAACGTTAGAGAATACCGAATGGACAATCAAAAATGGACAATCCAGAGAAACTGGCAAACAAATTAACGTTAGACAATACCGAAGGGACAATCAAAAATGGACAATCCAGAGAAACTGGAAAATAAACGTTAGAGGATACCGAAGGGACAATCAAAAATGGACAATCCAGAGAAACTGTCTAAATAGAAGACGAAGAAAAACAAACCAAAAACACAACACAATATGTGTTGGACACCACTATACACAAGCAAACACAGATGACGTAAATAAGACATGAGCCCTCCTACAAACAACTGGAGGTAAAGATGAACCGAAAATAAATTTTATGCGGAAATCGTAACGGACAGCACAACAATGAAGTCGTCAAGGAGAGTAGATCTGCACGAGACAGGAGAATGCTATACTTTGGAATCATCTCTTGTCATTCCAGGTTTATGGTGAGTTTTATTGTAGCCGTCATCATTTGTCATTTCATTTCTTTTTATTTCATGTTTCACTTATGTTTTGTCTATTCGGGATTGTGAACACTTTTAGTTTTGCCTAATTGATATTTTGTTTTTTTAATTGTTTACGACAATTGAAACATATTCGTGGTCATTTGTGACACAGATGTTCCATTACGGTTAATCAAGTCATGGCGACCGCTAAACACTCGAGGTGATGACTTCGACTTAACGAAGAGGAACCCTTGGTTCAGTAGCTTCATTGTTAGCAGCAACCCTCAGTCAATGAAATCCTGATAGGAATCACAAACTCTGGAATATCGGATCAACTGAGAGATATGTATATACTCCATATTATGGAGGCGCTGCTGGAGTGTTGCTACCTATAAATGGAACGCTCACAACCGGAATACCCCATGTCCATTATACATTATATCGACTACATACCAGACTCGTGTGTAGTTTCACAGACATATTAGGACGGACGAGTGATTCTTACCTAAATAGAACTTTTCGAGTAAATCGGTTTATAATTCCCATTTTTCTACACAGTAATTATTTAGTTTTGCTATACTACCCGAAAGCCATAGAAAACTTTACTTATTTTATTTTATATTCAAGTCATAATACCTTTAATTTCACGCATCGTGTTATTATTTCTCGGTGTATTGGGTATCTATTTTTATATTGTATGCACAACTGACGCCAACGATCTATTTATAACTTGATCAATATATTTTTTTCTGTGGTATCTCATTAGCTACACGTTTATTAATGTGACAACTATTGACCGGTTTATTCTGAAATATGAAGTAAAAAAAAGGAACCAGAATGTGTTGGAGAGCTTTGGTGAAACTATTTGAGATAATTAATGGAATCCAAACAGGTGAGATTAACCATATGCTGCATATTATTACGTACGTCACGAAAATCGTATTATTTATGATTAATTGATTTTTTGTTGATTTTTGGTGTTTAACGCCACTTTCAGTTATATTCCAGTTTTAGTAGTGGAAGACTTAATACAACTTTAAACCTAATACAACTTTACGTGAAACCAACACATGACGAAGTGTACTTAATACAACTTTATGTGAAACCAACACATGACGAGGTGTCCTAATACAATTGTATGTGAAACCCACACATGACGAGATGTACTTGATACAACTTTATGTGAAACCAGCACATGACGAGATGTACAGTACTTGATACAGCTTTATGTGAAACCAACACATGACGAGGTGTACTTGATACAACTTTATGTGAAACCTACACATGGTGAGGTGTACTTGATACAACTTTATGTGAAACCCACACATGACGAGGTGTACTTGATACAACTTTATTTGAAACTAACACATGACGAGGTGTACTTGATCCAACTTTATGTGAAACCAACACATGACTAGGTGTACTTGATACAACCTTATTTTAAACTCACACATGACGAGATGTACTTGATACAACTTTATTTGAAACCAACACATGACGAGGTGTGCTTGATCCAACTTTATGTGAAACTAACACATGACTAGGTGTGCTTGATACAACGTTATTTTAAGCTCACACATGACGAGATGTACTTAATACAACTTTATGTGAAACCAACACATGACGAGATGTACTTGATACAACTTTATTTGAAACCAACACATGACGAGGTGTGCTTGATACAACTTTATTTGAAACTAACACATGACGAGATGTACTTGATACAACTTTATTTGAAACCAACACATGACGAGGTGTACTTGATACAACTTTATGTGAAACCAACACACGACGAGGTGTACTTAATACAACTTTATGTGAAACCAACACATGACGAGGTGTACTTGATACAACTTTATGTGAAATCAACACAAGACAAAGTGTGCTTAATACAACTTTATGTGAAACCAACACATGACGAGGTGTACTTGATACAACCTTATGTGAAACCAACACATGACGAGATGTACTTGATACAACTTTATGTGAAACCAACACATGACGAGATGTACTTGATACAACTTTATGTGAAACCAACACATGACGAGGTGTACTTGATACAGCTTTATGTGAAACCAACACATGACGAGGTGTACTTGATACAACTTTATTTGAAACTAATACATGACGAGATGTACTTGATACCACTTTATTTGAAACTAACACATGACGATGTGTACTTGATACAATTTTATGTGAAACCAACAAATGACGAGGTGTACTTGATACAACTTTATTTGAAACCAACACATGACGAGGTATACTTGATATAACTTTATGTGAAACCAACACATGACGAAGTGTACTCGATACAACTTAATTTGATAAGGTTTGTCTTTGACTTCCACCACTTAAAAGTTCCGCCAAGATATGACTAAAATATTGATAAATGTGGTATTAAACACCAGTAACCCATGTCCCATGAATTATCCAATGACGGTATACATTTTCATTGACATTGTATTTGTCATATTTGTATTCAATGATTTGCAGTAAGAGGTAGTTGTTGTGTTTGTTGATAATGGTTGAATTGTTGGACATAATTGTTCTCTTTACTAAATGTCAGAGAATACCGAAGGGGCAACTAAAAATGGACAATCCAGAGAAACTGGCAACACCGGGAACACAAGATGAAGACAAACAAAACAAAAACACAACACAATATGTGTCGGACACCACCGCACATAAACAACGTAAATAAGACCCTACAAACAACCGGAGGTAAAGACAATCCGAACATCGTTTTTATGCGGAAATCGTAACGAACATCACAACACGGAACGGAGGACGTAAAGACACATAATAGGACAACACAAAAAATCTAAAAAGATGAGCAGCACAGATCCCACCAAAAATGCGTGGGTGTATTCAGGTGCTCACGAAGGGTAAACAGGTCCTGCCTCTTATAAGACATCCGAAGTTAGAGGTCATTGTTGTTTTTATTGATATTGGTTGAATTGTTAGACATCATTGTTCTCTTTAAGCTTTCTTATCATCAGTTTCTATCTAAACAGAGTTTTTAGATGGACGATAATACTCAGAGTTTTTTAGATGAACGATAATACTCATCGTGATTTGAAAAACATGTTTGAGATCAATATCCATTGCTGAGTATACTAAACAGGATGGTGATAGGATACAGTTCACACAACATACTTATTTCGTGTAGCTGAAATACTGACTAGGACGAGGTTACCCCCTGGTGTTAAGTGGGATTCGTGTTGTGTATAGTGTTGTGTAGATCTTTGTTTGTCATTCTGTTCTTTTTCTTTTGACAATGGTATTGTCTGTCCTTCAATTTACCGCATCCGATTACCCCTTTGGTATCTCAAACTTTCCGTAAAAACAATTAAGAAGAATTTGAAATACCAAATGAGTTATCAGACTCTGTAAATCGAAGAAGAACAGACAACACAATTAACACAAATCTCATATTATTTATTAAATATATATTTAATATATGCAAAACAAGTATAAAAAATCAATCTATTGATAAAATACAAACAATATAAAATGTATTATATAGATAGGTGTGAATTATGGGGATTTATCCGTGAAATAAATTCCGGTATTTCACAAATGAAATATCATTTTTTCCCCACCGGAACTACTTTTGCAAAACTATAAGGGTGGTGGTTACGTCCCTTGTTGTGCAACGGTGAATACACATACGATTGTAAGCTGAAAAAAATCCGCGAAATGTTATTGATGACTTTGGCACATAACCAAGATGACGTCATTGACGTCATATGAAGACTTGCAGTTTGTCGTCTGCGAGATTTTAATGTTTCTAGACCTACTTCTTGTAGAAGAGTTTCATGTTTGGTCAGTCTGATAGCCCCTGTGGCTATTATGCATGCTCTGCGCTGAACATGTTCTAATTTGTCAGTGTCAGACTTGCAGCAATTGTCATATATGACGTCAGTATAATCGATCAAGGAGCGGATAAATGATTTATACAGTTTTTCAATGCATGAACGTGGTAAGATACATCTCATCTTCTGAATGATATCTAAGCATTTGTTACATTTTTTGCAGATATCATTAATATGATCTTTCCATGACATTTTGTTATTAAATATAAGTCCTATGTGTTTATGAACTGTCACTTCGCTAATAGCAGTATTATTTAGATATAATGGCGGATACACTTGGCGTCCAGATTTTTTCGAAATAATGAGAAATTCTATTTTTGGTGCATTAAATGTAACAATCCATTGCTTTGACCACTCATTCAAAGTGTCTAAATCTTGGTTCAATTTGTAAAAAGATGTTGAAGGATTAACAATTTCTTCCATTAGTGAAGTATCGTCAGCAAACAGTTTAATATTGCAGTGTATATTGCGCTTTATATCATTAACATACACCAAGAAGAGGAGGGGATCTAGTATTGACCCTTGGGGTACCCCGGCAGAAGTAGAACATAGAGAAGACGAAGTTCCATTTAACACTACCTTCTGAGACCGACTATCAAGATAATTTATCAAAAGTAACAAAAGGTTATCACAGATACCAATTTGCTTAAGCTTAAAAATGAGACATTCGTGCCAAACCTTATCAAACGCCTTGGACACATCTAGGAAGATAGCACAAACGTCATGGCCGGAATCAATGGCCTTATAAATTTCGTGCGTAATCGCTATTAGCTGATTTACGGTAGAATCGTTTTTCTTAAAACCAGAGTTTTCAGATATCAGAAGATGATGAAGAACACAAAATTCATATAAAGATTTGTAAATAACCTTTTCGAAGATCTTGGATATTGTTGACAAAAGTGCTATCGGTCGGTAATTAGAGATGTCTCTCTTATCTCCCTTTTGCTTGTAAACTGGACAGACGTTTGAAATTTTCCACTGAGACGGGTATTTACCATTGAGTAATGAAAAATTAAATAACTTTGTAAGCGGTTTATATAAAGAGTCAGAACAGAATTTGAGGATGTGATTCGATATTCCGTCCGGACCATAAGATTTATGTATATTTACTTGTCTAAGATATCTCAAAACATCTTCTTCATTTACATCTATAGTACCTAGTCGTTCACCAGTGATATATGAAAAAGGAGGTAGTGTAGGTAGATCGTCAATGTTATTACTAATGGACATCTGCTTTGCGAAGTACTGGTTAAATGTTTCGGCCTTTTCACTGTCTTCAGAAATAAAATAATTATTACATTTCAGTGGGGGTATAACTCTGTCACAATTGATACCTAAAACTGACTTACTTAAAGACCAAAATTTTCTAGGGTTCAGCTTCTCATTTGACAAGGAACGGGCCACGTTTTCTTCATATCGACGTTTTGCTTCACGTTTTAGTCTGTTAACTTCACGTCTGGCTACGATATGATAAAGTTTATCCTGGTCGCGCCTTGTTTTCTGAAATTTTTTAAAACATCGGTCACGATTCCGAATAGCTCGTCTCACTTCGTTGCTCATCCAGGGTTTATCTTTTTGTCTAATAGTAACAAGCTTGTTCGGTATAAACTCGGAACTAACTGACGCAATTAGCCCATTTGTGTAGTTAACAATATCGTCAACATTATCAAAAAATTCATACGCCGAATCGAAGGGAGCATTGCCCAAAGCGTGACTTAAACTAACAAAATCGGTAGCTTTATAATCCCAGACTCTACGTGTAAACGCTCGGGGCTTATTGATATTAACATTAATATGACAAAATACGGTACAGTGATCTAAGTTCAACAATGGGGGGTTAACGCCGGATTCTGTAACAAACTTATCATCGTTAACAAATATTAGGTCTAATAACGACGCTGTGTTGCCACTATATCTGGTCGGTTCACTGATCAACTGTGAAAGATTATTAACGGTAGAAATGTCAAACAAATTAAGTCTCAGTTCGCTGCTGGCATGATTATCGAACCAAGATACGCATCGGTCGTTAAAATCGCCAAGTATGACCTGTATGTCGGAATTGTACGACTTAATCTTGTCTATTGCTACCTGGAAATTTTCTAGAAATGTCCTACGTACATCGCCCGAGTTAGTAGGTGGTCGGTAACACACACTTACAAGTACAGACTTATTATTAACTTTAATCTCAGTGCATATAAATTCTAGCCCGTTTACCTCCAAGTCAAACCTTCGTTGGAAGTTTAAATAATTCGCAACATAAATCGCCACGCCCCCGTATCCAGATGTTCCGTTGTCTCTATCCTTACTATACAAAGTAAAGTTATTCAACTCAATGTCGTCGTTGGATATCGAAGACGGAAGCCACGTTTCACTTATACATATAATATCATAATGAAGATTAATGCTCAATACTGATTCGATTTCGTCCAATTTCGTTCTGTTGGAGTTAAGTTCTGCATCGTAAGCGAAAAGACTTCGTGCATTTATATGACAGATTGACAGATTCTCTCTTGGACCTGGATTTGGATGAATAGAACCCGATGTAACAAGAAGAAGAGATACAATCATAGCTAATTTGTACAGAGAGACGGAACACGAAAGAACGCAAAACGCCGAACAGACTAACGATGAATATTGTGTTTTGGTTAGAGTTCTATTTTGAAGCAAGAAAGGAGATTTAATTGTTGTCCTTGTCATACGAGATCGAATATTTGCATAAAAAAAGAAAATGTCGAATCGATACTGAAGACATACAACTGATTCAATTTCATCTACTTTCGTTCGATTCGATTTCAAGTCTTTGTCAAACGCGTACAAACTCCTAGCATTAATGTGATAAATACTTAAGTCAGAGAAAGGACCTGGGTTGGGATGCATGGAACCCGATACAACCAACAGTAGAAATGACATCATAGTTAATTTATATAGAGATACAGAACACGATAATACGAGGCTTAGAGCAAAATATTCCTTTATATTGGCTATGTGAGAAATTATTACGATTAAACATGTATTGGGTAGTATTACATGTCTGCTGTTTACACCTGACAATGTTATTAAAACAGCCGATACACGCTCTATATTGATCAACACTAATCATTTACTTGGTCGGGATACGTTATAACGAGAAATATGTCCAACATAACGGTACGATAATAAAACACACACATACAGTTAACAACACATACAACATTTAATACACAATGCATGTATACGAATACCAATGAGGAGCGATGGACAGATCACAGCTGACACAAAGCAAAAATCCAACATCCCCAACAGTGTCAGACCGTATTCACCGTGGAATCACAATTAAGACAACATCCCCTACTGCACCTAAACCCACACCATAAAAACAGTACTCCCATATCTCTACCAAGTGTAAAGAAACTCCTACATAACATCAATATCCATAGATCTTGAGCTCCCAAAACTTTTAAATTATTTGGCTTTCCAATCTTGATTTTGAGCTACCTGATGAAGTTATTCCAGAAACGTTCATGTGCACTAAATTTGATATCAACGTTTTTATTACCTCTTTTTAGCAATGTAGTTATCAGAATGTTTTCTTTGAAAACAAGATACAGTCATTGTTTAGTAAGATATACACAAAATGTATGTAAATTTCCAGGTAAATTAGTTACCTGTATCTCTTATGAAAATGACGTGTACAGTCAGATCAAGGATTTATATATCAAACTACATGTATATAAATCCTTGGTCAGATTGATAAAAGGTGCATTCATGCTGGGATTCTTTCTTTCTTTTTGATATTCTTTTTTACGATTGGTTTGTTTTGTTTGTTTTTGATAACAGATTAATATCTAATTGTATTTCGTTTGTTTTTTTTTCTATTTTGAGGATATAACTTAAGAAGGGCCTACAAATATATACATCTTGGAATAACAGTAGTACGTACTTTAGGGCGCCTGCATCCTAATTTCTTATGTACATGTATCTCTATTCTTTATCAATAAATGTTTAGAGGTTTGCGTATGTATTGAATCGGGGCCTTGATGTTAATTATATTCCCACAGATCATTTTGGATTTTACTCTGTTTTCATAAATTCATAGAAGGAATGTCAACAGGTTAAAAAAAACACATAGCCCCACCCTTAGAAGGTAACTGGCTGTTCATTAAGGAGTCTTCCAAAAAAGAAAAAAAAAGAATATACAGTTGTAGTTTTAAATTCTCTCATACATTTATACTAAAACAAATTTAAAACAAAACCTTATTTTTCGGTCAATAATATAAAAATTGTTTTTGTATTTATTCAATTTTACATAATATACATTGTATGTAAGAAAATTTTCTTGAATCATTTGCAAAATATTATTCATATCTAAAATTAGTGTATTCTAAAATGAACGTCTATGATATATAAATAGCCAAGATAGCTGGACATTATATAGGTAACACGTTTCCTTAATTTGTGACAGTAGAGATGCTGATAAGAAGTTGATGGATAACGAACCATAGCAAACTTTAGAAATTTATATCTCCTTAAAATTATGATGAATTTTGGCGTTCGACCACATAGTAATTATTAAATTGACAAGTATGTGTGATAAAAGTATCTGTACTTACAAAACATACCAGCATGATGCAAAATATTAATTAGTTGAGCTATATTCAATGACATTACAGACATTTTCATACGTTGTAACAGCGTCTGGCAATCTACTTTCAAAAGACTGAGTACATCATCCAAGTGATGAACAGTGCAGTGAAAGATAAATGAGCTGCAGACCGGCCCGGCACCAGAGGCGTACTAGCCGTGTGCGGCCGTCTGCTGCCAGCAGCAGACCGGCCCGGCACCAGAGGCGTACTAGCCGTGTGCGGCCGTCTGCTGCCAGCAGCAGACCGGTCCGGCACCAGAGGCGTACTAGCCGTGTGCGACCGTCTGCTGCCAGCAGCAGACCGGCCCGGCACCACAGGCGTACTAGCCGTGTGCGGCCGTCTGCTGCCAGCAGCAGACCGGACCGGCAGCCGAGGCGTGTTAGCCGTGTGCGGCCGTCTGCTGCCATCAGCAGACCGGCCCGGCACCTGAGGCGTACTAGACGTTATCGGCCGTCTGATGCCAGCAGCAGACCGGTCCGGCACCCGATGCGTACTAGCCGTGTTCGGCCGTCTGCTGCCAGCAGCAGACCGGCCCGGCACCAGAGGTGTACTTGGCTTTTTTTTTCACACTAGGTTTGCATAAAAATGCCGAGAACAACGAGCACTGGTTAAATTTTTGCCGATTTCCTTTGTCAGGAACTGGCACAAATCGTTTTTAGGAACATTAGTTAGTATGGTTCGATATAAAAGCTAACGGGCATCAAGGAAAATGCCTTGGCCACATAATCACATTGCCGAATTGTCATTATACTGAAATATATGCCATGAAATTCCTTAAATTTGCACGGTGACCAGGAATATCTACCGTATCGCTCTTATTCATCACGGGAAGTCGATCTCAGGATTTTCTCGTCATAACATTTTGTGGTGAAAGAGAGCGATAAGCGGCCGTGATGCCCTAATCTGCCAATGAAACTTCAAAAGAATGCATTCAATTCTTAAATAATAATGTATATTTTGGAAAAGGTTCAAATTGAAGCGATGAGGATCATATCGGGTGGGACAAAATTAACTCCTTTAAGGGAATTATACAAGGAAACCGGATTATTAAAACTAAAAGATAGACGGGGAAACCATAAGATCATTCAACTATTTAAAATGCAAAATGACTTAATCCCGGCATCTTTATCAACTTTGATTCCTAACCGTTTTCAGGATGTGCACACATACAACACCAGACATAGCAATGCGTTTCCGTTGCCAAGAACCCGAATATCACTAGATATGCTAGTTATTTTCTAACATCTACTTTAAAATTATGGAATTCTCTACCGCCAGAAATAATTAAAGACTGTTGATAGTATATAAATCCTTGGTTAAACGAATTGAGTTTGTTTTAATGACTATTTTCAATTTTTCATGTGTTTTTTAGGAAGCGAATTAATATAAGCGTTACGTTTGCTTCTGAATCCTATGTTTTATTGTAGTATGAAAAAACAAGTTTATATGTTATTTATCAATAAATTAAACATGTTTAAATCAAATCACCGATAGTGTTGGATTCATTTCCTTTTTTTTTGTGGATCAGAAATCAAATATGACAACCACCACAAAATTTTGTTTAACCTTGGAGTAATAGTCCTCGTAATATAGCTGAAATATTGCTAAGGTTGGCGTTAAACACAAATCATTTATCAACAAATTAATTAAATCAACTCTATGTGAATATGAAGTAAATTTTATTTTTAACAAAAGAAACAAAATTTGTGTCTCTAGTTTGAGTATGCATACATAAAAACTAATTGCAAAATTTAAGATAATAGACAGTTGTATTTTTATTTATTGTGTATTTTGTACATACAGTATTAGATTCCACATTAATCGTCAAAAAAAAACCACAAAAAAAACCACAAAAAAAAACAACAAAACTTTGAACAATGGGAGATAACTCCCAATGAAAAAATATTATCTCCCTTAGGGCACCTGTCATAGATGGCGTTGCGATTAGTTTACAGGTTCCACGTTGTAGTTTGACAGTCGTTGTTGTTTTAGATGACCTCCCCTGTTTTAGCACAATATATTTGACATATTAAAATACCGTTAATTGAGTCAACGAATCGATAGCCACGTCTTAATACTTAAGATATGAGGTGAAGCATACAACGAGTGTACCATGGCAGTCGGAGGAACGGGTTCTCAAGGAACCACACACCCAGCCAAAATTCTTGCCAACATCTTCATTGCATTCATTGGCGCTGGTGTTTTAGGACTTCCCTTTGCTTTCAAGGAGGTTTGTATGATGACATGAGGGGAAGGTTTTTATTTGATTAATTTGGACAACTCTGAGAACTGAAATACTTGGCTTTGAATCGGGATAATGTATCAAAGTAGAGCAACATGTCAATCCTTGGATTGCTGTTTCAGCACATGACTATGAGCAGTGTTCATCCTAACGAGATTAAGTTCATTTGCAGATCGCACCTTTGCGTCGTAGCCTAGGCACATTTTTTTCGTGGAATGTTGCACGAGAAGGTGTCAAGTGCTGATCGTGTGTGCTGAAAATCCAGATATCTTTTTTAAAATGTGAATGGGGCATGGTTTTTTTTAATAAGTCATTTTTGTTATAGGTTTACAAAATATGTTATTAAACATAATGGCAGAGTAATGAATGCAAAAATCATTATTTCATTTCGTTACTGAACGGTAGAGAAACAATTGCGAAGTTGGTAATGCAAACCTGAAAATGGTTATGAAAATCCTCTGGCAGAGGCAAACGGAGTGGGAGGTGGTGATCGTGAAGAATAAACATAAGCGAGAAAATTTGAGGAGAAATGGCAGAGAGACTGGGTTATTTATGACTAATAAAAACATAATGAAATGTGATGTCTGCATAAAAGCTAAAAAGCAGAATGTTCTTACAATTTCGGAACCAGTACTTTAACTAAGCACGCTCAATGTAATGACCACCAGCTGTCGATCAGAAGTTTTCTGATTTAATTGAAGATGTTTCAAAGGTTTCTCAAACTGTACTTGTTATAGAATAAGTATAATATAGCATGGCTATCTGCTGCGTGTTGCTAATCAGCTGAGCTAAATACGTTTCTGTGAAAGCATGTTTGAAACAGGGTGAATTCTACTTTATTTTTATGGATATTTATAACAACGAGCAGCTGTGATACTAATCATGAATAGCTTGAGAATAAGTAGAGTACCAAGCAGAACACCACAAGCCACCGACACTTCAATTGTTTAATTAATTTCTGCCACGAAAATAAATGATCAGAAATTAAGGTTAATTGCATTTGATCACAATATTAAGTTTAACTTCTCAGACCATACAACAGGTGTCAAAATGTCATGTGTGATGTAATCTGTTGATTGGCATATCATAAACATTGATTGATATTTTTAACAAGACAAAGACACTTTTGCTAGAAGTTTAAAACAACTTACAAAAAAAGCATTAGGGTGTTTTAGATTAGATACTCAGGACAAAAATGCACAATCAAGGGTGGGCGTCCTCCTGGCGAGAGGTGTGTAAAATAAAATAATTGGACCACTCTAGAGCAGTGACCCATCATTTTTATAAAATTACCTCTGATTTTAAGTCAAAGGAACCCATATGCATGAGCTCTTCATGTAAAATTCTGGAATGCACACTGTTTTTGGTCACTTTCAACAATATTTCAGTTATGTTGTGGCAGTTAATTTTATTGTTAGAGGAAACCGGAGTACCCAGAGAAAACCACTGACAAACTTTATCACATTATGTTGTATCCAGTACACCCCGCCATGAACGGGGTTCGAACTCATGACTAGTTACAATCATGGCCATGACGATCCCAAATTAGGTTAGATTATTAGATATCTACAAAGTTATGTCAAATCTTTCAAATTTTCTATCATTTGCTATGTACCATTAATTTCAGCCTGAAAGTTAGGTTGAATTAATAGATATCTACAATGTTATGAAGTCATCGTACTGGATCTGAGCACTTTGCTCAATATGTGACCATCGTATAATTAATTAATGTATTAAATTTACATTGTCATAAAATGTTGTAAAGTAACAGGTTTTATACATGTAAAAAATTAAATGTATTATTAATTATTAATTTTAACTTTTTTTAACAATTATACATGTACAATGTATATCATAAGTATTGATCTAACAGGTTTTATACATGTAAAAAATGTATTATTAATTATTAATTTTAACTTTTATTAACAATAATTTAAGTATTGATATAAATGTTATACATGTGAAAAAAAATGTATAATCAATTATTCATTTTAACTTTTCTTTTGCGCCACATTTTTGAGCCAAAGTAAATATTTTATCGCCAAAATCATAGATTTTTCGCCAAATGCGCAAATGGCGCACGCCAGCAGAAACCCTGTCATATATTTGTCTTACATCTTAAATTTCACTTATTTTGTTTTAGGCAGGGATATTAGAGGGCATGATCGTCATGGCAACAATAGGGTTTATAAGGTAAGTCAAATTATTTTATCTACATGAATTTATAGTTCAATTTTGCACTTTCAATAATAGAATTAAATATACAACCTATGATATAAACTTTACTACATGTACCATTAGAGGCGGTCATGGTAGTGGATTTACCACTACCTATGGAATCAGTTTATATCGTTACTAAAGTTGTGAGTTCGAATCACGCTCGCAAAGAGGTGTACTCAATACAACTGTGGACGTGTGTGATAAAGTTTGTCAGTGACTTGCAGCAGGTTGGTGGTTTTCTTCAGGTACTCTGGTTTCTTCCACCAATAAAACTGACTGCAATAATATACCTGAAATATTGTTGAAAGTGACGTTAAACACCATAACAGTAACCGTGTATGTAATAAAAATGAAGTATGTTTTTTTTTCAGTGTTAAAGCTATGTTGCTGTTGATTGATTGTAAATACAAGTTAATATCAGAGTACAGACTGCCGCGGAACGAGAAAGCTAAAGTTGAATGTAGTCCCAAGAAAACAGTAGACGACAATGAGGCTGTAGAAGATGGGTTGTTGTCTACTAGTATACAAACTGCCAAACAAGAATTTGTCAATTTATTGACAGAAGAAATTAACAAGGTATTATAATGTGCATTGATTATTATTTAAGTATCGTGAAACTTGTCTTAACTGAAGGAAGTACATACATAATGTATCACTTAATTGTCTACTGTATATATAGAGTATTTTGGATATAATTAACATTTTTTCATGTGTACAATTTATTTATTCTTTTTTAAATAAATAAAAAATATATTTATAAAAATCATCATCTACTTGTGCAATCAATATCTTTCTCTACTAGAATATGTGAGTTTGATTCATGCCAGTCGTGAGGTGTACTTGATGCCACCTTATGAGATAATGTTTGTTAACTACTTATGGCAGGTTTGTGATTTTCTCCTGGTATTGGGTGATAAAGTTTGCCAGTGACTTGCTGCAGATCAGTGGTTTTCTCCTGGTACCCTGGTTTCCTCCACCAATAAAACTGACCACCACGATATAACTGAAATATTGTTGAAAGTGGCATTAAACACCATAAACCTAAGCCCATAATGGGGGTCTGGCCACTCAAGGTGGTTAATCTGTTTGAGAAGTAAATTACTACTGAGTTAATTGCAGGTGGTAGTTGCCATGGCAACATAAATCTGACATTGGAACAATTCTTGAAGCAAATGGTTAAACTAAATATCACTATTTTCACAGATTTAGAGAGAATTTAAATATTTACCTGTCGTTTTGTTTCCATGTAATCCAAATTCTGGTATCAGGTTTAATTTCTGTAATTAATAAAACTGATCTCTTCAAAATAATGAAATTATTGGAACTAGTATCAAGTGTAGTAAAAGGGAGTGTGAAACCACTATAACCATTTATGAATTTTTGCATATTGCATTTTTTTTAAATGTGCATATTTTTAAATCTGAATTTTTTTTTAAATCATCTTGATTGATGTAAATATAAATGTAATATTGTTAATTAATTAAATTTGTTGACAGGAAGAAGATCCAGGACATGACCTTTCATATGGAGATGTAGGTAAGAAAGTATTTTATATATTTTATCATGTTTGTTTATTAGAAACTGGGCAAATGTACAGTGGGAATAATAATATAATGAGATTTCATTCATTCAGATATTCAATTCATTAAATCACATTAGCATAGGTTGAAATAAGGATAATATTGGAATACTCATTACAAGCTTTAAATAATTAAGGGCAAGTTAACCCTGATTGGCTAGGAAACAGGTGGGAAAAATTACAAAATAGCATAGTAGTTTAAAAATTTGTATTCTCGTACAAAATTTGCAGAGATAATGCTCCATACTGTTTTGGAAACCAACAATTACAGTTTGAAAAATTTCTCAAATCATATGTCATGGTTTATTAGATATATCTATTATTGAAATTTAAAGTAAGTAACTAAATAATGTGATTATTAACAAATCTAAGGTCCACTCTGAGACATAGGTGACCGTAGCCTATTTTGGCTATCCTGTTTAGGCCCTTTGGTTTTATTGCTGTTTATGGGAGTGTAATGTATTTAACATGATTTTAACCAGAAGGAATTTAGTTATTTATTACAGTAATTCCCCTCTTATAGAACCACTCTCACTAAAAAGGCCATCCCTTTCATCAGGCCAGATTTCAAAAGAATTGAGATAGCAAAATATTACTGAATTGTTCCCCTCAAGAGAGATCACCCCTCTTAAAAAGGCCACTTTTTCTTTGCAAAAGAGGTATCCTTACAAGGGGAGGGTCTAATGTATTCAATAGTAATTTTAAATTATGTGTCTAGTCAATATTTTTTTTTCTAATTTCAGGTTTTTATGCAATTGGGTATCATGGCCGATTATTAGTAGATATTGCTATAGTTTTGTCACAAACAGGTATGTGCATTTATATTTTGTATGTTTGAAAATGGAAATTGACCATCTAAGCATTTTACTAGCAACTACCAAGGGTTTCCCTATGTCCATTTTCTTTTTCTGTAGAAAATGTACACTAAAATATTGTTGAAAGTGGCATTTAACACCATAGCCCTGAAAATTGAGTGGACATTTATTAAAACAATTATAAGCAGACTATAGAAACATTCACAAATTTTCTTTAGTTACAGATAGTAAACAAAACTATTCAGACACTTCTAATTTCCCTATATATTTCATATAAAGCAACAGTTTTTCAAAATATTATCATAAGTCAATTCATGTCCGATTTTGATAATTATTTTATCAACAAAAGCAGAACGATAGGTAGTTTATTGTAGTAATTTTGAAATAACTTTTTGAAGCATGTTTTTCAAACCTCCATGATTTTAACACAGACTCGAACACTTTGTCTACAAAAGGACTAACATTGCACTGTGTTTCGAAAGAAATTAATTCAGTTGTGTAATTATCTTGTATATTCTCAAAATGTTTATCATAGAAAATTATTTTGAAATTATAGAGTAAAACTACATTTAATTCTGTTTTTATTGTTTTAAAAAAATGATCAAAATCAGACTAGAATTGACTGTAGGATAATGTTGTTTTATATGTAATATATAGGGAATATTGGAAGTGTCTGAATACTTTTGTCCACTGTCTGCTTAAATATAATTACATATATATGGGTTCCATGTTGCTGTGGTAGTTATATTAAAAAAAAATGATGGTGAAAATTGGTTTAAATAGCACATGAACACATGGTATCATAGAATCTGCGGTACCATAGGGTCAGACTATATATATATATCACAAAAATAGACAGTACTATGGTGCTGAAAGTGGCAGAACCAACCACTCAATCAACCAATTAATTAATAAGAGATTGTGGCAGGGTAAATACAACTAGTGTTTTATACTTTAATACTCTGATGAACATGGTTTTAATTTTTATTTTCTGTATATTATCTATTGATTATGAACATTTGTGACGGTACATTTCAGGATTTTGCTGTGCATATTTGATATTTATCATGGTACATTTCAGGATTTTGCTGTGCATATTTGATATTTATCATGGTACATTTCAGGATTTTGCTGTGCCTATTTGATATTTATCATGATACATTTCAGGATTTTGCTGTGCATATTTGATATTTATCATGATACATTTCAGGATTTTGCTGTGCATATTTGATATTTATCATGATACATTTCAGGATTTTGCTATTTGATATTTATCATTGTACATTTCAGGATTTTGCTGTGCATATTTGATATTTATCACG
>MJUT01062496.1:217492-233612 GCA_002080005.1 Gigantidas platifrons | reverse complement strand
TTTTTCTTAATATTCCCATCCAATGTTACATTTTCATAAAACAATGAGTTTATTTGTATCGGGAGGGGGGAGGGTCTACATATATTTTCATCTTAGAGAATTTCATGTTTTACGTGATTGGCCGTATAGTTTAAATAACTGTCAGTTTTAACTCATTTTATGGGTACACATGTTATTTTTTCTTTTTGTCCCCAATGCTGTCGTACTTTCCCTTGTTTTTCGAGGTCACTGGTCGATGTGTTGACAAGGGTAATTACCCAAAAAAATTCTTCTCACATATTCCCTTTTAATTTTGTTAGTGCAATAAAATGCTTAACATGAAGTCATAATGATTTTGTAAATATCAAAGGATAAATATACGACGTTATTTTACGATTTACATAATTTTTAATGATAAAATTGCAACTGATCAATACTGATATAATATACGATACCGGCACTAATACGTCACAGCTCTTTCGGAAGAGCTTTAATTTTAGGTATAATCCGAGAATGGATTATGTCCCTTAGCTTCTCACATTGTAGAGTGTTGAAAAATGGCAATCCCCATTGTTTGATGCAACAGGCAACTTACTTCAATCACCAAATTCTACCTTACGGTATATTATTTTTAACATTCATTAACACAAATGTCTTTTAGTTAATGTCATTTAAATATTCACGCTAACTTGTTAAGACCATGGAGTTTTCCTTTAAAATGATGAAATAAAGGTAAATATTTCACATTGAACAGCTTATCGAACCACTTTCCGCCTTTTGAGAACGAAAATTACCATCGATTGATTATTTGCTTGCAAGCAAATAATTTGACCTCGCTTTTTCCATATGCAATTGACCTAACTAGTGACAGGTAAAAACGAATAATTTGTATTTTATCGCTTATTAACTGCCAACTTGCATGGTTCTTTGTTCGTAATTAACACCGACTAAATGCAGATTCACAAGAAATAAGTGCATTGTTGTACTGATTTAATGACGATTCGACAAACTCCGTAAACAATGTCGACAATTAATAAGATGGTGTCCATTTCTTGATCGATCTCAAAACACGACCAGTTGCACATTATTTCCCCGATAAGCGTACATTTCATAACATTTATATGTTACAGAAACACGTTTTATTAAAGCATCAATCATATCTGATCATTTTTAATATGAGTAACAAAAATTTACGATTTGGCAGATAATGCCCCTTTAACAGTTATTGTAAAACATATGAAATATTGTTACACACAATAAAAAAAACACAGAAAGCAACAACTTCCATCAGTGCTTTCAGCACTTTGACTACCTTAGGCTATTTCACATGTTTATTTCACAATCTGTCAAATTAATTAGTGGTAATATTTGAATTGGCTTGGTATTATGACACAAGTTAGATGTGTACAATCAAAAATTATCGATTCATAACATTATAAGTGTGCTTGGGTCGGCATACATCAATGATTATGAAAAGTACACAACGGAAGCGTTTCATCTATTGTCGGAAATTAATTTTGATTAAAGAAGATGTATAATTTCTCAATTTTGAGAGATTTGAAAAAAATGTTACTCTTAATTAATAGTTGTAATAAAAAGGGAAATTTTATTGAATCATAAAAACACACAATTTATTGTAAATATTGCACAAAGTAAAATAAGTCATGATGGGTAAAGTTTAATGACATTGTATCAGCTGAAAAACATAATCATGCACACAAAAAAGATATCTAGAAGTTTTCAGTTGTTCTACAAGATTCAAAGAATTTAAGAGAAAAATAAAAAAAAAACAGCAACAAAAACATCGCATAAGTTTTAAATCGTTCCGAGAATCGGGACATGCGATGCTGGTGTTAGCTCTTCAAAATTTCGCTCGAGTTGTCTCCCTTTCGTCATTAAGCAAACTACACTTCCGGTTTCATAGCTCCTCGTGAGTCGAACTATGGTTGACTCAAATTTTTTCCATGGTCCCATCGAATTCGAGATAACGAGAGTCGACTGTATATTTTGGAACTTTGCTTTGCTTGTAAAAGACAAATGGTGTCATGATTTTTATTTTATTGATGTGCCAATATTTTGTTATTGTTTTAAAGTCATTAGATATATATTAGGTGGTAATTTATACTAATAATTCTTACTGTTTTAATCAGATATATATTGTATTTATTACTTTAAAAAATGGAGCATGCATATATATTTTTTGTCATATTTGTAAGTTCTTCATAGGAAACAGATTTAAAAAAAAACATTTGTTTGTTTCTGAATCCTATTGTACAATTGCTATTGTTCTGTTTATAGCAAGCATCGCAAGATGCGAGCTAAACAGCAATATGTGTGTAAGGAGATGAATCAATATATGATCAATACCAACCGGAAATGGATTCTAAGTTTCGGCATAGAATGGACATACAGGGTGAAGTACAAGTGGAAATAGCCTTTTAATTTGAATAAAAAATAACTATCCAGTTTAAAAATAACAAAAAAAATTAGAAAGGCAACCATACAGCTTCTTTACATGAAACGATTAATTTATTTAAAAAATGGACAATCGTAGTTTCAGAAACTGATATATCTGATAACTGCAAAGTACAACAACGAGCAACAATGGACTTATAACACTTTCCTGGCGGGAAGTAGATGTGATGCTTGCCTGTAGGCTGTGCCTAATCCATATAATTATATGTTAGTTATACCAATAAAATATGTTTATACCAAATAATAAGAACAAGTAAAATTCAGTACAAAAAAAATATTGACCTGCCAATTCTTTTGTAAACTTTTTGTGAATTATGTTAATGTTATATCAATACTTTAAGGGGGTACCATATACTACAGGGAGATAACTCTTTAAAATCAGTTGAACGTTTTGATCATATGATGATTGTATGCAGATTTCAAGCATCTCGGTGATCAAAACCACAGAGAAAAGCTGCTATATGGCTAGTGAATTCATAGCTCTGAGTCTGTTGGTTGGAATTTGTTAAAATTTTGATATTTATTACAGTGGATATATTCAAAAACACTGCCAAAAAAATAAGAAAATTAAACGAGCCGATCAAATTTTACCTGAAGTGTATGGTATCACCTTAAGTGAGTTATTATTGATGTAACATTATTGCTTGTTCCTTTGGTGAAGTTTTGTGATGGTTATGTATTCATTCACAAGTTTTATTTTGAATGTTTTAGTAGCGTACGGTATGTATAGTAATGCACTAACTAGTAGTCAAGCACCATTCCAAATTAGCAATTTTAGATTAAACAACGATGGGCAATTTGTTCATCCTAACGCCAAAAACATGAATATTCATTTATGCTATCGGTTTAAAGAAATTTTAAACTGAAGGTCAATAATGTTTAAAATGGCAGATATAATGGATCTGTAATAATAAAAATATCTTTGACCTTTTGTTTCATTTGTCTTCTGTTAATCAGTACCTATCACCACTAACATTGTGAGTTCGAATCCCGCTCAGGTGAGGTCTGTTCAATACAACATTCTGTGATCAAGTTTGTCAGTGACTTATGACAGGTCCATGGTTTTCTCCGGGTGCTCTGCTTTCCTCCACCAATAAAAATTGACAGCCACGATATATCTGAAATATTGTTGAAAGTGGCGTTAAACACCATAAGCCATAAACCATCTTCTGTTGATACATGCATGGTGTAGGGTCTGTCCTATTCTGTTTCTATGAACCACACATGGTGTCTGGTCTATGACCTTCTGTCTTTCTTAACCAACTGAACAAATTGCCTAAATTAAGAATTCCAGGACTTATTAGATGTTTGAGATTTAATTCATGAGCCTTAAAAGATATACCTCTATTTAACGAAGTAGCTACACGTAGGTTATAGTATATAGATAATAAAAATAGAAATTTCTTCAAATGGACAAAAATGCTGCATTTTAATATAAATGTCAGAGCTGAAATGTAAACTGTAGTTTTATGCTAATATATTATGGTTTTTCCTTAAATTTGTAATTTTGACAATTTTTTGCCAAATATGGAAATTATGCCTATTTTAACAAAAATTGATGTCAAGATCTTGGCCTGAATCATCACTAGGGTATGTATTTGATGATTCTGCCAAGCAACATGGCTACATGTTTACAGTTAATAGAACATTAATTTACAGGTCATGTTTGAATATGAGGTATCTGTGACATTTGTCATTTTCAAGTTATGCACCTTACTATTATGCACAAAATTAATAATATACATGCAATTATTTATTTTATGAAGAAGTGGTAGGAAAATGATTTGAGCTGATATTGATTTAACATGTTCTTAATTTTTCAATCACAAAGCCACATTGTGAGAATGAATCCAGCTTAGGCGAGGTGTACTCGATACAACAGTATGTGATAAAGATTTTCAGTAACTTGCGACAGGTCGATGGTTTTCTCAGAGAATTCAGGTTTCCTCCACCGATAACAGTGTTCGTCACGATATAACTGAAATATTATTGAAAGTGGCATTAAACACCATAACCCTATCCATAACCTCCTCAATCACAAAGCAAAAATAGTTATGTAACGTGATGAGTAACCAAACAATGTTATTCTAGATTAGATATCTTAATCATGTTCATTTTTAGCTCACCTGACCCAAAGGGTCATGTGAGGTATTGCCATCACTTGGCGTCCGTCATCCGTCGTCCGTGCGTTAACTTTTTCATATTTTAATCTACTCCTCTGAAACAACTGGGCCAAATGGAACCAAACTTGGCAGAGAACATCTATATAAGGTCCTCTATAAAGTTTCTTCATTTCGTTCCATTCCGCCAACAAATATGGCCGCCAAGGGCAATTCTTGTTTCTGATTGGCTAATGTTAAAAAAATCTTCTCCTCTGAAACTGCTTGGCCAAATGGAGCCAAACTTGGCAGGAAGCATCTATGTAAGATCCTCTATAAAACTTCTTCATTTTTTTTCCATTCGGCCAACAAACATGGCCGCTGTTACTAAAAATAGAACATATGGTAAAATTGCAGGTTTTTGGGTAATAACTAAAAAAACGTTAATAATATCAAAAATCTCACATGGGGTAAAAATGATCAGCGCAGCAAGATCTACCTACGCTGCAATTTTGAAGTAAATCTGATTACCCATCTTGGAGTTATTGCCCTTTTTTCATCAAATTTTTAAAATTTTAATACTTTTCATTTTATATTTCAAAAACTATAAGAGATAGATGTTAAGTTTAAATTGCAAAAATGTGCATAATGTCAAGATCTACCTAGTCTGCAATTTTAAAGTAAATCTGATAACCCATCTTGAAGTTATTGCCCTTTTTTCATCAAAGTTTAAAAATGTTAATACTTATCATCCTTTATTTCAAAAACTATAAGAGATAGATGTTAAGTGTAAACTGAAAACATGTTTAACTTGTCAAGATCTACATGCCCTTCAATTTTGAAGTAAATCTTATTACCCATCTAAGAGTTATTGCCCTTTTTTCATATTTTTTTAGCTCACCTGGTCCAAAGACATTATCTTTTATGCATAAATATAGAAAACAGTTAAGGTAATGATTATCTCCCTTTGAAATTTACTTCAGTATCATTCTATTTTCAGGTGAGCGATACAGGCTCAGTGGGCTGAGCCTCTAGTTTAATATAGAAATTTCTGATGGCATCAAAATATTACATTATAGGAATAGTATTCAACGTAAGAAAATTGTTATGTCAAATTTGAAGGGATTTAATTCTAATTAACAGAGTATTTAAGTTATCAAGGCAAATTTTGCTATCAGTCACTATGAATAAATCTTGTTTTTGATATGAGTTTTCCAGGAAAACAACATGTATGAGAGATCTTTGACTGTATATCATGTATTTAAAATATGTATTTTTTTTTATCTAATTTCAGGATACATCCAAAAAAGATGTCAATAGTTGGTCTTCCATTTTTTATTTGTATAGCTATATATTGTTATGAGGTAATCTACATATATTTACTATGAATAATTGTACACTGCAGTGCTCTAGAATTTTTTTTTATTCCAACTTTCCAAGGGAAAGTAATGACTCAAAATTGACTTTCCCTGACCAGAGGATAAACAGTAATAGTCTATATTTATGGATCAATAGATGCATGATTTATTGATATCAATGACATATAATTATGTATTCAACTGTTATTGGTTCTAACAAGGATTTATACTATATAAATCCTTGGTTCTAAGTAACACAATTTTCAAAATGTTTATTTGTCCTCAGGTTCCAGTTCTCTGTTTCTAATCTTCCATGGAAGTGATAAGGTTGGGCTTATCTTGTGATCTTTAACATGTTTGGTGCCACTGGTAGACAGCCAGTGTCTTTCGAATTCGTGAAACCAAATTTTTCTAATGACATTTTTCATAGGAATTCAAATTTTCCCACTTCAAAATTTTTAAAATATAATTTTTGAACCGTTTCAGGACAGAGACAAAAACAAACTTGAGCTTCCATTCAATCTGCAAAATCCAGATGCAACTCTCACAATTAGCCATAAAATATTGCAATAATTGCAGAAATAACTCTCAGATACATGTACATGTACCATATAATAATACCAACACATTTTTTTTATTGAAGTCATTGTAAGTTTCCGTGAAGTTATTGCAAGTTTCCGAAGCCGTTTTTGCCTTTTCCATCAACGTTCCCGAAATTAAGAACAACTTCAATCCATTCGGAACGATAATGAGTTATCGTATAACAGTGGATGTCGTCCGAGTGTAAAGAAACGACACCAAAACGAAAACAAACTTTCAGAAATACACGATATATTCTAAATTGCATTACCGATGACAGAATCGATAACATTCCACGATGGTCACCAATTTTGTTCAGTGCTATTTTTTTACTTTCCCATGGACAATTAACCCTTGAATATGTACTTTCCAGTCATCAAAATTCACTTTCCATGGGTGACAGGAGATGGGAATTCTAGAGCCCTGCACTGTTGTATTTATGCATAATACACATCCTTCATACTGTTGTATTTATGTATAATACACACTCTTCATACTGTTGTATTTATGTATAATACGCACCCTTCATACTGTTGTATTTATGTATAATACACACCCTTCATACTGTTGTATTTATGTATAATACACACCCTTCATACTGTTGTATTTATGTATAATACACACCCTTCATACTGTTGTATTTATGTATAATACACACCCTTCATACTGTTGTATTTATGCATAATACACATCTTTCATACTGTTGTATTCCATTGATAAATTGGTTACCATTTAAATGAAAGACAAAAACATATAAAATAATTTTATTATAGAAAAAAGTACAGTAGTTCAGTAAAAAAAATTATTAAGAGAGGTAGAAAGGAACCCATACATACATGTACCAAATACTCAATCTTGTGATCGTTAGTTGTCAGTTTGAACCCCGTTTATGGTGAGGTGTACTTGATACAAAATTAAGCCCATTCATGGTGAGGTGTACTTGATACAAAATTAAGCCCATTCATGGTGAGGTGTACTTGATACAAAATTATGTGACAAAGTTTGTCAGTGACTTACGACAGGTCGGTGGTTTTCTCAGGGTACTCCGGTTTCCTCCACCAATAAAACTGACCGCTACGATATGACTGAAATATTGTTGAAAGTGGCATTAAACACCATAAACCAAATGCTCAATCCACTGAAAATGTGCCATGTCTGGTTCATTTAAACTGTCTAATCAGAACATCTGACTTTTAACAATGTGTAATTGTTTAGTGTACTTGCCTCGAGCATGTTAGATCATGGGATGAAGCAATGTTCGGGTTAGGACAAATACTATAAATTTGGTATTTGCTCTTTCTTCTCTAAGCATGCAGCATTAGAGAGTAAGAGCTGAGAATGGTGCGTACGGAATCAGGATAATATGTCGGAGTAGAGCGGCATATCTACCTGCGGATTGTTGTTTCAGTGAGCTAGCACTAATAAAATCCAACTAACTAGTAAAAAGCGGACATCATCTCATCTAAATGTAACTTGTTCTTACCATAATATAGTTGAAATATTGCTCATATGTCATTGAACAACAATCACTCACTCACTGTATTAAGGAAAAGAAGTGGTGTGTGGCATCTGCAAGAGAACACCTAATAATATTTAATATATAATTACAGGGTGCTGGTATGATATTATCATTAGAGTCTTCTTTAGCCAAAGAAGTCAGAAAAAGTTTTAAAAAGTAAGTAGTTTTCTGACTGATGAGCTATTCAGGCCTGTTTTGCAGCAACTGCAAATAAATTTTATTTTTTTAGGCAATATTGTGTATATCTTGTAATGTCAAAAAAGAAAGACAAGTGGCAAATTGTTTGAAAAGAGCAGAAACAAGAATCATTCCATCCGTTTTCAATGGTGTCCTCTATCACGTCCACACTTATACTGTTACCATTTATTACAATTTGCTCTACATGAACCAGGGACCAGAAGAGCTATATTTTGGTTAGTGTCTGTATATAACAATTATCTAATTTGACTGCTCAAATAGAACTAGTGCAGGATGAAATATATCAATTAGATGAAGTACAGCAAAACATGGCTATGTCAAGATAAGAGGGAACACAAATTTCACTTCAAATTAACAGAGTATTGAAGTAATCAGAATTAACATAGCTTATAGCTTATAACAGTCTTGACTTAATTCTGTCTCCTCATGAAGAATAGGGCTGGAAACAAGTCCTCTCCATTTGCTTCTGTCCTGGGCTGATCTTACTGCCTCTGTCCATGATTCGAAACCAAACTCTTTCCTCTCCTTCTCGATGGTACGTCTCCATGTTTCTTTTGGTCTACCTCTTTTTCTCTTCCCTTATGGTGTCCAACTGAGTACTATGCGCAGGTGAGAATTGGCATCCATTCTAATCCCCTCTTATAAGGCCATCCCATCAGCAATGAAAAGGTGGCCTTTTGAGTGGGATGGCATTTCTGGGGGGGAGGGGACAATTTAGTAGTATATTACTATCTCTGTTCATCTGAAATCTGGCCTGATAAGAGAGGTGACTTTGAGGGGGACTACTGCACAACTATAAAAAGAGTGTTATTTCATTTGGACCTATCAAAAAACCCGAGTTATCTGAGTTTGAAATAAAAAAAATTCGCTGTTATTCGATTGCAACCTACAATCATAATAGTGTTATTCAATACCATATGACGTCAGGCAGTGAGGCCATATAAAAGAACAGTTGAAGTCAATGGAAAAATTACTAAGGCATTTGACTTGTCTAAAGTAAAGCTATTAGATCAAACAATCTTGTTTTGTCTTTTTTTTTTCAGATATTTTAAAATTACCATGGTGATTGTGACATGTTTGTACATATCATTTGGATCAGCTGGCTATATGGTAAGTACTATAGACAAGATTTTCATGAAGAGTTGCAATATTCCGCAAATGTAGTGTTTCAGTTATGTTTAGCAGGTGATAGTAAAAAACAACCAAAAAAAAACACCCAGGTTTTTCGAATAGAAACCAGAATTTACCTGGGAAATACTACCCCGTCATAATTAAATGATTTTTACAGTTGTTTAAATCGTTCCATTTGTATATGGGAGAGGAAAAAGTAGATAATTTTTTAATACAAAACAAATGTTAAGAAATAACATGCAAACATTTTAGATGTTTACTTGATGAAAATAAACAACATTATACATTATAAGATTTAACTATCTATTACTATGTTTTTTTTCAGTCATTTGGTCCAGAAACAAATGCANTGGTCCCCTTTCAGAATTATGAGTGATACAGGCTCACCTGACCCTCTAGTTTACAGTAGTTTCAAAATTTAATCTTACGATATAACCTTGGCGTCAGGGGACCAGTGGCCAACGGCCTTTTATTACAGTTGTTTAAATCGTTCCATTTGTATATGGGAGAGGAAAAAGTAGATAATTTTTTAATACAAAACAAATGTTGTTAAGAAATAACATGCAAACATTTTAGATGTTTACTTGATGAAAATAAACAACATTATACATTATAAGATTTAACTATCTATTACTATGTTTTTTTTCAGTCATTTGGTCCAGAAACAAATGCAATCATAACATTGAATCTGCCAAAAGGTAACTATATTGTACTCTTTATTTGTTATGGTGTCCTTGGAGTTCTGGATGCTAAAGCTATTTTTAATGTTGCACAAACTTCTCAACAATGTTTGAAGTGTAAAAGACTAAATATACCATGTATCTATTAAGACATCATGGCTAAGAATGGGCAGTGGACATTAAGATTTAGTATATCTGTACCACTGAGCGTCTGTCACACATTTGATTTCCTTTCTATATATAACTGAAGTTCCTCAAAACAAATAAGTTGAAATCGATAAGCAAAGTCAACGATCATATAAATTTCAGGTCCAGTTCAATTTCAAACTTTATTCTTATTTTGTTCTGGAGTTATGTCTCTTGATTGCAGAAAAATGCAAATTTTGGTTTACTTTCAATAACCAAATTTCTTCATAAGCGAACTACAACAATGTATTTGAAATTTATTGACAAGGACCATAAAAGGAAGGCCAAGTTTGATTTCAGACCATACCAAACTTTCTGGTCTTGAGTTATGCCCCTTTATGTACTAATAAATATAAATTTCTCATGTTTCTGTTCAATAACATTAAGTTCCCCTGAAGCAAATACTTTGAAAAATATACACAAGGTCTGATACCATAAAAGGGACCTACACCCTTATAAGCTTTAAGTTTTCCTGTCCTATTTTTATGGGTTAAAATTTATGATAGGACCTTATGGGAAAATGAATGAAATAGTTTTATCAAAATCTAGATTGAACACAAACTATGTAATGTATAAATAACCATATGAGAAATACTGGCTCATTTGAGCCTCTAGTTTCATTGTATAATAATTTGTTCCAGTATATTGTAACTAAGAAATTTTAAAGCTATCTGACACAATTCATATGAATACAAAAACATTTTGATCTTCATATAAAAATGTAACATTATATACTGTAAATTATAAGTTAACAGTTTCTAGTTGTAGTAGCCGGTGAGTAAAACTGTGGAGTTTATATTTATATTATATTTGTTCTTTATTTTATGAATATAAAGAAGAAATTGGAATTTATATAAAAAAAAAAAATATGGCTCATGTGAGAAAAATCCCATCAAAAACATTTAGCTTTACCTAATATATTTGTACTTTGATTGCATAAAGTGTGAGTTAATTCCCTTTGTATGCATCAATATTTTAGAATTGAGATTATGTTTTTACTAACATCTGATGGAATTTATGTCTTTCATGTGCCATTTTTTTCTGGGTTATCTTTGCCTGCCTTTTTACATTTGTTTATATGATTGTTATATTTGAGAGTTCCATGGGGATATCATGTTGTTTCTTTCTTTTACAAAACTTTGTTTGTAAATATCAATATATATATAATTTAAAGCATATGTCATTTGAATGTATTTTAAATCTATTTTGACATGTTCAACAAAAAACAATTAAAATGTTTGTCTAGATAATACACCATTTCAGACACTAGTGGATTCTGGGACTTTTATACACCAAAGTACATATAGTATAACTAATCGTAGATTTTGAATATCAAAATAAGACCACGAGTGACCGAAGTACGCATAAGGATTAAACGAGTGAGCGGAACTTGTTCCGTCCACGAGTTTAATCTTTAATGTGTATTCGGTCACGAGTGGTCTTATTTTGATATTCAAAATGTATGATTTAGTTATACTGTTTATTATATAGACTTTCCAAATTTCTTATATATTATTTTTTGTATTCGTATATTTGATTGCACGCGTGTGAATCTACGAGCAAATGATACTACATGGTTCAGTTGGAAGGATCTGCCATCTTGAAAATGTGAAATCCTATTTTTCATATTTACAACAATGTATTGTATACAAAAATAATTAAAATGCTTACCTTGAAAGCTTATTTTAGTTAAATTAAATCACAATTGAAGCGAATACGAAGCCAAATAGCGTCTAATCTTTACGTTTCAAACTGCAAGTCTTCATATGACGTCAATGACGTCATCTTGGTTATGTGCCAAAGTCATCAATAACATTTCGCGGAATTTTTTCAGCTTACAATCGTATGTGTATTCATCGTTGCACAACAAAGGACGTAACCACCACACTTATAATTTTGCAAAAGTAGTTCCGTCGGGAAAAAACTGATATTTCACATGTGAAATACCGGAATTTATTTCACGGACAAATCCCCATAATTCACACCTATCTATATAATAAATGTTTATATTACTGTAACAATCAATTAAAAGAATTATAGGACTTTGATTGTAATGTTTCTGTACAAAGAAAAGTTGTACTGGCCAAAAATCTGGGTCATTTCTAAATTGGGGATAGAAGACCCAATATTTCATATGTAAGATTACGTTGTAATTGTATCTTGCTAAAGTATTATCTATTTTGATCTAATATAATAACAGATTCAAGATGTGTTTGTGGATATATCAGGGAGGACGCTGCCCACTTTCTCTTGAACTACCGCTTATATATCGAACAGAGGACAGTTCTCTAATTATTTACACCACCATAATTTTCAGAGAGATATCAGAACACTGTTATTTGGGGACTCTCCAAAAGACCTGGCTCAAAATATTTTGTTATCAAAAGCAGTACAGACATTCATTAAGAACCGTAGGCGATTCACTGAAGGAACATAACTCCTCCTCCCCCCATTTTACTTATTTGTTATCGTTTAATTTTTCTATTATCATAAATGTTTATATACTTATTATCCGTCATGTTCTCTGTCAGACCTATGTTTGTATGGTACTGGAGAGAACTTCATATAAGTTGTAAAACTTGTGTTCAATCCTATTGTATATATATGACAATAAAGTATGTTTAAATTAAAAATAAAAATTAATATTTCTGTGGAATTATTTTGCTGAAATCTTTCAAAAACAAAATGCCACAGTTCTTTGTGCTGAATCATTTGATGTTGATGATTGTGAAATTGTTTTTCTGTTTAGCAATATTATTTTTCATACCTTTCTAATGATTTTTTTTAAATTTTGTTGTAATTGTGAAGTCTTTCTCTATATACCAACATTTTTCATTCTCTTCTTTTGAATAACATATACACATGTGTATGTGAAATAATTGCTCTATTCAGTATTATTGTAATTATTTTTCAGGTGAATCACTTGATTTTGCTCTATTCAGTATTATTGTAATTATTTTTCAGGTGAATCACTTGATTTTGCTTTGGTTGTAAAGTCATTGCTTTGTTTAGCCTTATTTTTTACATATCCTGGTAAGTAAGTATACTGTAAATTAATTTTTTGCATTGAAACAATTATTATTATTTTTTTTAAAACAGTAGAGTCCTAAGTCATGAAGTGAAGCATATCTTATATACTGTATTTCTAAGCCTAAACAGAACCGCATCAATGGTGTAATGGTTAGCGTTCTGGTCTCGAGTGCGGTAGATCATGACATCGAGCACCAATCGGGTCAAACCAAAGACTATGAAATTAGTTATTTGTCGCTTCTCAGTTAAGCATGCCACATTAAGGAGAAAGAGTAAAGACTGGTTGGCTCGGAATCAGGATAATGTGTCTGAGTGGGGCGACATGTCTTTCTGCGGACTGTCGTTTCAGTGAACAAACACTATAAAAAATAACTAAGGGTGTTGGTCTAATACAAAGTGGACCTCATCATGATCTCATTGAAAATTAACTTGGTCTTGCCATGATATAGCTGAAAATTTGACAAATTGGAATCAAGCAACAATAACTCCCTCATTAAGCCTAAGCAAGTTTTCTTTGCGCTTTATGCTGAAAATTTAATGAAAATCGGATAAGGAATGACTTCAGGAGAATGTTTTAAAAATAGATGGTTTTATATGAAATATATAGGGTACCTTAGTGTGGAAATACTTTTGACTCCTGAATGTACATTCATGCTTGCTTTATCTGCACATACTTTCAAATAGTTTGCAAGATACTCTGTAGCTCTCCAAACACATTGATTTGATTCACAGATCTTTATTGTCATGAAATTGCTGACATTTATTCAAGTATTCCAGTAATGTCACTTATTTATCTATTTGTGTTATTCAAATACATTGTGGTCTAACAATAAGCCCTGGGGAAATACATGAGTACAAGAATAGAACCTTGTTTCTTCTCTACTGGGTACAACCGCTCCAATAATAGGCATCTACTGGTTATTTTGATGGAGTTAAACATACAGCCCACCCTAGAAAGGGATGTAAATGAGTGTGTCATATTTAGATAATGCCGCTCTTCTTGAACATAAAAAAGCAGCTTATTGCATCTCCGGGTAAACAAAGGTTTATTAGGAATGATCATAAATGGCCTGTTGCAGGACAACATGTTTTGACTGTATGCATTGTCTCCAGACGCCTATCAGAGGCCCAGGTGGCTCAATGAGTTAAATCGCTGGATCTTACAACTCATACAAGCCTATCACCAATACGGCGTGGGTTCGCGCCCGGCTTTGTAAATTACAAAAAAGGATGCACTCGACTCGTAACCGCAAATGATAAAATTTACCAGTTGCTTGCCCATGGTCGGTGGTTCTCTCCGGGTACTCCGGCTTCCTCCACCACTAAAACTGGTCGCCATGATATAGCTGAAATATTGTTGAAAGTGGCGTTAAACACCAAAAAATCAAATCAAATCAATCCAGATGCCTATCTGTTATCCTATCCCCAGTGCAATATTTTTACCTGATTATTTTTTTTGTAAACTTAATCTTACCATAAATAAAACTGATATACTGATATTACTTGACATATTTTAGTTAAAAAAACAAAGCACTGTGAAACAGTTTAAATCTGTTACCTGTATTAACTGAATGCCTGTCTTCTGAACACAAAAAACTGGTCCGAAGGAGGTTCAGTTTAGACAGATTTCACTGTTATAAACTACATACCATATTTTCTAGTTTGCAAATTTACCACTAGAACTCATGGGAAAAGTGAGGAAAAATATTTTCTAAAGTTGGAAAAATCTGTTACTGATAATAAACTTTTGTTTTCAGTGATGATGTTTCCTGTAATGAAGATTTTAGAAGGCTACTTGATAAAAACACCAGAAAAAAATATATGGAGGGGTGTAAGTTGTTTACTTTGGAATTACTTTGAAATGTACATATACATGTAAAAAAGGTTTCATTTTATACATTTTTTATATGCCTGTCAAAGACCAGACATATTATGGTATTCCTTCATCCCTCCATCCATCTGCCGACACAGTTTACCATAAATCAGGTTTGCTTTGATCAAATTTAACCATATTTGACAAAATCTTTCAATTTTGATAACTTTTACTTGTGATGTTGCAGAGTTATGGGACTTTGCAATTGTTTGTAAAGACATTATGCATTTAACGTAGCTAATAACTCAAGTTTGCTTAAGCCAAATTTCATGAAATTTTAACACTGCCTTAGGATTGATGAAAGTTCAGTGCTTTTTAATTTTGATGATTTCACTTTTGCTGTTGCAGAGTTATGGGACTTTGTTCATAAAAAAAATTTTTGTGTATGATTTACAGAAGTTAGAAGAACTTCAGTTAATTTCCGTAAGATAATTTCGTGGCACTTTAATATATAATTTTTATATCTTCTTGATACCTTAACCAGACTTTGTTTGTACATTTTCAGAATTTTCTACGTATAATTATGGTGATTATTACTGGAACAATAGTGATGTTGATACCTAGCTTTGCTAACCTTATGGCATTAGTGGGAGCAACTTGTTGTACCATGTTAGCCTTTGTTTTACCTGGACTGTTCCATATGTCTATATTTAAAGGGTAAGAAAGGTTTATTATCTTTGCTAACCTATTGGCATTAGTAGGAGCAACCTGCTGTACCATGTTAGCCTTTGTTTTACCTGGACTGTTCCATATGTCTATATTTAAAGGGTAAGAAAGGTTAATTATCTTTGTTAACCTATTGGCATTAGTGGGAGCAACCTGCTGTACCATGTTAGCCTTTGTTTTACCTGGACTGTTCCATATGTCTATATTTAAATAGTAAGAAAGGTTTATTAACTTTGCTAAGATTTTATCATTTTATGGACTGTACTTTTCCATTTGACTCTCTAGATACATCCTATTGTATATTAACCATGTTAACATCATATTGATTACTGTTCCATTTGACTCTA
>MJUT01062496.1:201240-217302 GCA_002080005.1 Gigantidas platifrons | reverse complement strand
CTCTAGATACATCCTATTGTCTATTAACCATGTTAACATCATATTGATTACTGTTCCATTTGACTCTATTGATACATCCTATTGTCTATTAACCATGTTAACATCTTGTTGATTACTGTTCCAGTTCACTTTATAGAATGGTTTATTGTTAGGTGTTTGTGTTAGTTTAATGATGGATCATTTTGAAATTGGGGCCATCGTGGTCGTGATCGTATGGTAGTTGAATTTACAACTACTTATGTAATCAGTGCCTATCATCACTAAAGTTGTGAGTTTGAATCCCGCTCAGGTGAGGTGTAATGCAATCAGTGCCTATCATCTCTAAAGTTATGAGTTTGAATCCCATTCAGGCGAGGTGTACTCAATACAACATTATACAATTAATTACTCCCTAAGAAATCAATACCAGGATATGAGGACCTCGAGACTTGGCACTCAAGGTGACCTGACCTGACCCAGGCCAATGGCCGCGGTCAGGTCATTGAGAGTGACAAGTCGAGAGGTCCTCATATCCTGTTATTGACTTCTTGTGTAGTAATCAATTGTTTTATTATACCGAAATAAACTGGATAAGGCACTACATATGAATTGAAACATTAAGCATATTCAGATCATTTATGTTGAATAACAGCAAACTTTTAACAAATAACAAAAACTCGATCACCACTGTAATATTTCAATCGAAACGGGATTAATCTGTCTCCATTTTAATTTTTTCAATCGGTCAATATCTACAGGTCAGTGTAAGATCACGTGATAAATAATGACTTCTTTGGAAGATTTAGTGGTCATACCATGGAAAATAAAATAAAATCACATGACAATGTGTAACCTATAGAAAGCGAGTATATCCTTATTAATATTCATGAGGTATAATAATATGTGATAAAGTTTATCAGTGACTTGTGACAGGTCGATGTTTTTATCCTGGTACTCCTGTTTTCTCCAACAACAAAACTGACCACTACGATATAACTGAAATATTATAGAAAGTGGCATTTAACACCACAACACTCACATTTTGAAAGTGGAATTTAATTATGGATCATTTTGAAAGTGGAATTTAATGATGGATCATTTTGAAAGTGGAATTTAATGATGGATCAATTTGAAAGTGGAATTTAGTGATGGATCATTTTGAAAATGGAATTTAATGATGGATAATTTTGAATGTCATTATTCATGGCAATAGAAAATCGAAATAGAAATGAAAAAAGCTAAGTTTTGTGATTGATCACTAACATGTTTCCTCTATTGTTCAGTGGAAAGCATGTTTAACTGTTCCTTCCATATTATGTTTAATCCTGACTTATTGTAGTGATCTCATGCTTTTTACATATTTTAATATGTTTTTTATTAGACATACTGTTTACAATTTTGTCTTTGCATTTCAGGTCATTAACAATATATCAAGTCATTGTAGACTGGTCATTAATCTTCATAGGAATTGTAGGGTAAGTCTATATCAAGTCATTGTAGACTGGTCATTAATTTTCATAGGAATTGTAGGGTAAGTCTATATCAAGTCATTGTAGACTGGTCATTAATCTTCATAGGAATTGTAGGGTACGTCTATATCAAGTCATTGTAGACTGGTCATTAATCTTCATAGGAATTGTAGGGTAAGTCTATATCAAGTCATTGTAGACTGGTCATTAATCTTCATAGGAATTGTAGGGTAAGTCTATATCAAGTCATTGTAGACTGGTCATTAATCTTCATAGGAATTGTAGGGTAAGTCTATATCAAGTCATTGTAGACTGGTCATTAATCTTCATAGGAATTGTAGGGTATGGCTATCTTTACAAAATAATTAGGTATGATTTTTATGCCCTCGCAACTATTGGTCGGGGGCATATTGTTTTACCCCTGTCCGTCCGTCCATGTGTCCGTCTTGTGCTCGGGTGCAGATTGAGAGTGGCATTCTGAGTGTGACACGTGCACCCTTCCCTAAAATTTTCAAAACATATTTTATTCAGTATTTTATTTATCAAAATACTATGGTAATAACTGGAATTTCGTCCAACTACCAGAGATCTACGTATACCTTGTACTTTCTTGGGACAAAAGCGACCCCAGATCCCTCGCTTAGATTATACGCCCCCTCCCAATGCAGAAACCTGGAAAAGTCAGGATTTGTTTTCCTTTGTTGCAATATTAGAAGTCAATCTATTCATCTGTAGTTATTTAAATGACTGCTTGGCCTACTACTTGATCATGATTTCTTTCCCTTTGTTCTAATACTTGAAGTCTAGCATTCCTTCTGTGGATAAGCTTATGACTCCTAGCGCCAACTGTACCCTTGGAGAATTGAACAAATAATCACCTCATTTCTATGCTTCGGAATTATTAGCACACCAATGTTATCATGCCACAGGGATTTTTCAGCCATCTCTCTAGGGCCGAATTTCGGCCCCATTCCCATTGACAATTACCCTGTTTTTATTCCCAATTTGCTGTTATGAATTCCCAAATCGTGCACATGTTTATTGAAGTCTATCGTATCCGTTAAATATTTTGAAAGTGATTTTCTTGGAAAGTAATCCATTACGGTTTATAGAAATTTTAAATTCGGTAAATGTTTATATGTGCCCGACTTGAAATAAAACTATTGGTATTTGTTTTTCGTAAACAAACAACATTGGCGCCATTTTGGAAAGGGGACGCAATGCGTAATATGCTACCGAAAATGTTGACTGAACTTTTTGTCTGAAGCTATTTTCAACAAAGCGAACTTTTCATTTATTTTTCTCATTTCTGTGACATATAATCATAGTTCTCATATCAAATATGTTCATATATGCGAAGATCGGCAATTCAAAATTCGTTGAAATGTACCGGGTTGCTTCAGATATTTATCCATCCGCATTGGTATTTTATACCTGACACCGGGTTAATATTACGATCTATCGAACTATTTATTTACATCCAGACATGTGTAAATGTTAATGCATATCCAATTAAAAAATAGACTTTGAACTACAGTAGCTTTCCTCCGTTGTTGCAATTGATTTGAAGTCGGGCAAATAATAATTAAAGCCTTTACTTTCTTCAGTTTTTGACTGACAGTAGCAATTTACTTTTGTGCTATATTTTCATTGCTATATATAGTTGGATCATTGAGCAAATTGACAGAGACATCATTCTTCTCCTGAGGATTACACAAATATGATTTATTGCAAATTGACAGAGACATCATTATTCTTCTGAGGATTACACAAATATGATTTATTACAAATTGTGTGGTATTGGTAATACACAGTAATATTTCAAAAGGGAGGGGGGGAGGGGGGGGACATATAAAAAATCACTGGTATGCAAGACTCCAATAGTCAAGGTAGACAGAAATAAAAATGTGACATTGAATAGATGTCCTTAAGGTAGTTATGAATAAAAATAAAACAGACAATAACATCAATATTAATGCTATAAGAACATAAAGTAATTTTCCCAAAATTACTCTTTTGTCGATTAAAAATTCCCAAACAGACAAAAATGTTCATTTCCCAAAAATCCTTGTGCCATGCCCAGCTTAGCCCTTTGATCATTGAGTATGAATCTACAGTTCACTCTTGTAATAGTTACTTATGTTTCTTTCATCATGTCCAGAGTTTTTTTTAATATAATGTAATTTGTATTATTACTGAAATGCCTTTTACTCTTTATGATAAGAGTTAAATTATTTAATCTGATGAAGGCACTGAGAAAAAACCCGAAAATTTAAAGGATGATTGAAAATATAGTGTTAAGACTCATTTGTTTTTGTTTTTTTTTACATATATTATAACTTTTAAAATTGTTAACTGATGCGATCACCACTATTTTATATACCCTGTAATTAAATACAAGATATATTGATGAAATAAGTTTTAAAATCTTCTCCGGACCTTTTTAATATGTTTATAATGGGTTTGACTATTCATTGGAAGGTCGTTTAAATAACTACCATTTCACATGATTGATTGGTGTCTATTTGGATGTTAGTTTCATATGAAACTATTTATGGAATTTTAATGTTTAAATATAATATATATGTTTCTGATGGAATAAAGTATTTACATAAATTAACATTTACTTTTTAGCCGAGTTGCGACGAAGTCGAACTCGGCTTATAATTGGATGAACGGCGTCCGGGTGTCTGGCCGGCACAATCGTTTCCGCACAATATCTTAAGAATGAAATGTCTGATCTAAATGAAACTTGGTACACACATGCCTGGTAGTGAGAGGAGGAAGCTTATTGATATTGAGGATCGTAGGACAAAGGTCAAGGTCGCAACTTCTAAAAATAGAACAAAATTTGATACTTTTTTTGTTTCCGCACGATATCTTAAGAACAAAATGTAGGATCTAAATGAAACTTGGTACACATATGCCTGATGGTGAGAGGAGGAAGCCTATTGATAATGAGGTTTGTAGGACAAAGGTCAAAGTCACAACTTCTAAAAATAGATAAACAAAAATTATACTTTTTTCGTTTCCGCACAATATCTTAAGAACGAAATGTCAGATCTAAATGAAACTTGGTACACACATGCCTGATGGTGAAAGGAGGAAACCTGTCGATATTGATGTTTGTAGGACAAAGGTCAAGGTCACAACTTCTAAAAATAAAAAATAAATTTGATACTTTTTTCGTTTCTGCATATCTTAAAAACGAAATGTAGGATCTAAATGAAACTTGGTACACACATGCCTGATAGTCAGAGGAGGAAGCCAATTGATATTGAGGTTTGTAGGACAATGGTCAAGGTCACAACTTCTACAAATAGAACAAAAATTAGTTACTTTTTTTGTTTCCGCACGATATCTTAAGAACGAAATGTTGGATCTAAATGAATCTTGGTACACACATAGGCGCTGGTGAGAGGAGGAAGCCTATTGATATTGAGGTTTGTAGGTCAAAAGTCAAGGTCACAACTTCTAAAAATAGAACAAAAATTTGATACTTTTTTCATTTCCGCACGATATCTTAAGAACAAAATGTAAGGTCTAAATGAAACTTGGTACACATGTGCCTGATGGTGAGAGGAGGAAGCCTATTGATAATGAGGTTTGTAGGACAAAGGTCAAGGTCACAACTTCTAAAAATAGAACAAAAATTAGATACTTTTTTTGTTTCCGCATGATATCTTAAGAACAAAATGTCGGATCTAAATGAATCTTGGTACACACATGCCTGATGGTGAGAGGAGGAAGCCTATTGAGGTTTGTAGGTCAAAGGTCAAGGTCACATTGTCCATCCACATGTTTGCAACTCGGCTTTCGCACCTTCGGTGCGTTACTGATTTTTTCCATTCCAAATGGAAATATATATGTATTGTCGTTTGAGATCCAGTTATCAAGAGGGGAATGTTGGGATCCCAATAACCGGTTTAGCCCCACCACATGTTTTGTGCCTGTCCCAAGCCAGTACCTGGATTTCCAATGTTCTATGTCATGGTCTTTTTGTATTCAGTGAGTTAAGACGAGAGGTGATTGTTCATTTTGTTGATATCGGTGGAATTGGTGACAATCACTGTTTAAACTTTCTTATCATAACTTTATCATACAATTTTATACTCGTAATCCTCTGATATATTTATGGGGCCATCATGGTCATGATCGTATGGTAGTTGGATTTACAACTACCTATGCAATCAGTGCCTATCATCACTGATGTGAGTTCGAATCTCGATCAGAGCGAGGAGTACAACATTATGTGATAAAGTTTAAATTTGTTAGTGACTTGCGACATGTCAGTGGTTTTCTCCGGTACTCCGGTTTCCTCTACAAATAAAAATGACCGCTTCGATACAACTGATATATTGTTGAAAGTGGTGTTAAACACCATGAAACCAAACCAAGCTAAGCCTCTGATTTATATAACACTAACCTCCCTTATATTATGTACATAAAAAGTTCAAACATGAAGTAATACATGTAGTATATTTTTCAAATAAAAATGATACAATGAGCCTTTTAAATATTGTATCACAACAGAATAGTAAATAACTTTCATGGTATGCTGCTTTTTGATAGAAAAAAGGGAGGAATGTAGTCAATCATGCAATATATAAGAAGGTACATTTTTTTGTATTAATCCATTGATCCAATGATAATCTTCATTCATGTTGGTATACTGTACAATCAGCAGTCTAAACCATCTTATTAACCAGTATTGAAATTTCTTAATAACATTATTAAGCATGAAATGACATCAGAGAATTATTTTGATTTTAGTTTTTTTTTGTGTATTTCACAGTAATGTAGACATGTATGTGTTACCTGTATGTTTATCACTGTACAAGTATATTCACCTGTAATTTGAAGGAATGTTCAAATTAAGCAGAATTCCAGCTATAGTTTTACAACTGCCTGTGCAATCAATGCTTATCACTACTAATGTTTGTGAGTTCAAATCCTGCTTAGTTTAGATGTACTCGATATGACATTATGTTATAAAGTTTGTCAGTGACTTGCGACAGATCTATGATTTTCTGTGGCACTCCTGTTTACTCCACCAATAAAACTGACCGCCACGATATAACTGAAATATTGTTGAAAGTGGCGTTTAACACCTTAAACCTAAAGCAAACCAAATTAAATGTTTTTGAAGACCCCAGGGCCTAAGGGGTCAAAGTTTTGGGGTTCAAGATTCAACATAGACTAAGATGGAGGAATTGTTTCAATGGTATTTTATTTTATTTTTGTAGGGCCATAATGGGGACCATAGATGCTTTTAAGAGACTTAACAGTATTCCACATCAAGAAATTCAACGAGGGAACATGACTCATGCCGTGGAGACTATTGTGAATAATATAATAGGAAATGTTACACATAACTAAAAATAGATTAATATAGACTTTTCTGTCCCAAGAAATACTAAGAAAATTTTATTTCTTTTTTTGAAATATTTTATGGTAGAATACTATGGATAAATTCACTTCCGCTAGTATAAATTTCCATGTGTTATTGTATACTCGCTAATAATTTATTATGTAGTTCAGAAATGGGTTATTTGTTGTTTTCTGTACTAAATTTATATTTTATGGAATTTAATGGTGCACATCATAATCGGTATACAACGAATATAATTAGTGTTGTTCTCATGATAATCATAATGTAATCTTGTTATTGTGTCCCCCCTCCCACACACACACACATTTGTGAAACTTATCATGGTATGCATTTTGACAATGTAAATCTAGTTTGTAGGTAGAACTATTCATTGAAAATGAAATGTGATTATAAAATATGAAATGACGATTGTCTTCAAAGATTATATTTTTTATGAATGTGAATGATTTTTTTGTTTGTTAATTTCTGTCAAAATTTTATGATATATTTATTTACTACAGCAACATGACATATTTTTTTTAATATCAATTTTTTTTAACATTGATATACATTTTTTGTGCTTTATACAGAGTTAAAAATGATACACTGATAAAAACAGTAGAAAGATTATATAAAATAACTCATATATTGTGCTAAAGTTACATTCAGGAAATAATTTTGATACAGTTTTTTCAATATTCAGTTTTTATGAAATAAGATATCTACAAGCTTTATGATCTTTTAGTATGTTTCTTATTTCGAGTATGATTTTTGTTCTTATTTGATGCAGACATGTATGCTAGAGCCAATTATGCAATTTGATTTGATGAGTTTCAAAGCTTTTTTGTTCAGAAACTGCTCAGAGGTTTTAAATTTACTGTTGTGTAAATGATTATAAATTGAAACTTTACAAAGGTTTGGATTTTTGTGTTGATCCAAAATGGCAACCTTAACAGGATAAAGTTTGATTTCACACAATGGGGGAAAAAATTAATTAAAAAATCTTTTGTTAGAAACTCACTTGATGGTCCCTTATACACCTTAGATATGGTAGTCTTATACAAAATGTACCTGAAATCCAAGATGTCTGCCAGTGCTAGATAAAAGTTTAACATAAGATCTTATGTTAAAAATAAACAAAAATGTTTGCTTAGAAACCATAGACTTGATTAAACCTAATTTATAATTGATTGATAATTAGATGGTGCCTTACAAAGTAGGTTTTGTACTAGACATAGAAATTCAAGATGGCTGCCATGAAAAGAAATTGTACCCAATTTTATATTTTAAAAAAATATATCTTCTCTGAAACCAGTGAATCAGTTTTTTTTTAAAGTTGGCTGGTATATTGATCAAAAATTAAAGATGCTGATAAAAGTTTAGCTGAACCCAAAGTGAAAAGATCTAATATATATCATCTATTTCAGAAACAATCATTAAAATTGATCACAAACTGTACATACGTGATCATGGGACCATAAACATATAATTTATAACCATGTCATAGATATAGTAGACTCTAGTGGGCGTCTAGTTTTCAAAAAAAAATTATTAAAAATTTTCATACATGTATATCTATATTTTTTTGGTGCAATTATTATTTTGAAACATTTGTAATTATATAGCTTTATTTTTTAAGCATTTTTTTAATGGTTTTTATGATGCTTAATATTTACTCCTCTAAGGTTTTTTGTTTTTCTTATTGAAATGGACTGAAATGTAAAAAAATGTCCAAGGATAAAGTCAATGAAAGAATAGTTTGTTCTCTTTGAAGATATAAACTGTCAGAATTTTTTGTAAATTTATCAGGTGAGAGGGTTTTTGTATAATTTATTTTATGTTTGCGGTGAAGAGTGTTAGATTGACAACCAAAATTCAGTATATAAAATCTAGCTCTAAATTCAGCTATGCCGAATTTGATATTTAGGGTATATATCATAAAAATACAAAATGATATATATAGTATTACGTCAGTTTTTGAAGGTCGAGACAGACATTATCACTAGTATTGCAGACAGTCTGATAAGATGAGCTGTGATACTAGTGATAATGTATATCAAGACAGTAAAAACTAACTAATATTATTGAGGGTTTTTTCTCGGTAGCATCATAATGTGTTTGGCATCCAGCTGACCGATAATTTTCAGAATCAGAGTCAGTTTTTATACGCCCGTCTCGAGACGGGCCGTATTATGTGATTGGGTATGGCGGGCAGGCAGCGGGAGGGCGGCGGGCGTCCACACAGGTTTCCGCACAATAACTTTAGTTCTGTATATTGGATCTTTACCAAACTGGGCCACATGATTCCCCTGTGGAATGGGAAGAACCCTATTTATTTCGGGGTCATTAGGTCAAAGATCAAGGTCACCATTACTATAAATAGAATTTTTGACAACAGGATCGTTTCCGCACGATAACTTTAGTTCTGTATATTGGATCTTTACCAAAGTTGGCCACATGATTTCCCTGTGGAAGGGGAAGAACCCTATTTATTTTAGGGTCATTAGGTCAAAGGTCAAGGTCACCGTTACTATGAATAGAATTTTTGATAACAGGATCGTTTCCGCATGATAACTTTAGTTCTATATAATGGATCCTTACCAAACTTGGCCACATGATTCCCCTGTGGAAGGGGAAGACCCCTATTTATTTTGGGGTCATTACCATTATACCGTTTGATAATTTATATATGGACGGGCGTATTTTGTGATGCACACATTTCTTGTTGATACTGACAATATCGCTCGGTGAGATTAAAGGAAAGATGTTTTTCAAATTACCGATAAATTAAGTACCAATTTGGCAAAATATTTGAATATCTGGGTTTAGATGAAGCCATAGTTAGTTTAGGGTAGGACAATATATAAACATTTGGGATTCTGTACATTTATTTTGTAATTAGTAGATTATTTATTTATTTGTTAAATATATTTTTATAGTTATTATTCTGAGCGCATATCATGTACAAATTTTATTATATAGACATTTATTTTTAACTCCTAATGCTATAAAGTACTTATAAAAGGGAGATAATTGTTGTATGGAAGGGAGCTAATTATTGTCATATTATTTTAGTGTTGCTGTGCAAAATTGATTCATTTATTTTTGTTGTTGTAGTATGTTTTTTCAGTCATACTTTTATTTAATTTTTGGTATGATGTCTTCTTGGATGATTCAAAAAGGCAATTTTATTTTTATGAAAGAGCTCATTTTATACTAAAGGGACCGAAATCATCACAAAAGGACTATTTTATTTTTTAGTATGGAGCTCATTTCATATTTAATGGACCGAAATTATCACAAAAGGACAATTTTATTTTTTAGTATGGAGCTCATTTCATATTTAATGGACCGAAATCATCACAAAAGGACAATTTTATTTTTTAGTATGGAGCTCATTTCATATTTAATGGACCGAAATCATCACAAAAGGACAATTTTATTTTTTTTTATTATGGAGCTCATTTTATGAAGGTTATTCCAAAAACGTGTCATGGACACTAAATTTGATATCTACGTTTTTATTTAGTAGTAAATGGAAAGGGACCAAAGAATAACCCTGAATATACTGCTCCCTCTAAAGTTTAGGCAGAAATGTTGTTTTTTAAGGGGGGGGAGGGGGGGTTTCAATGACAGAGGTTTAGGGTTATGGTGTTTAATGCCACTTTCAACAATATTTCAGTTATATTGTTGCGGTCCATCACATATTTACCATAGTAAACATTAAACTATCACGACTACTGCTGTGAATTTCACAGCACTATTTGTCGCGTCGAGGTTAAATCTATGTGACTAACATTCAAAAGTTGACCCATTTCATTCTGAAGGTCACTAATTTATTGGTGCTTTTTGTATATTCCCCTGTCATTATATGCCAAAATCTACAAATTATTTTGTTGTACATATATAATATTTTCATAAATATATAACATTCGACAATGAAATTTTACTGTGTTGCAACAATATCATTTTTCTCAGCGTAAGCAATATTTATTCAAACTAATACATAAACATGGAATGACACGCAGACAATAATAGGAAAACAAGTGAATCACGTTTACAAATTCCTCTCTTTCTTCCAGAATTCATCAACAAACATGTTAATTCCTATGTCTACATTTGTTTGGTGTTTCTCAAATCAATAGTTTTCTAATGTTTTCATTTTTTTATTGTATTCCTATAAAGCTACTCTAGTCAGTGTTCTTAGTTTAGATATAACAAAATATATGTATATATAGCACAGAGAAACTTGCAGCACATGATTTTCATGTTAATGTCAGAGGATGGGAATGCCCATGACCGTTAACCATCAAGCATCCTATTTTTCACTACAGTTGCACCATATTGACCTGAATATCGTGATACATCAAATCCAGGTTAGCATTATTTCACAAGAAATGTTTAGCATGAATTGTCAGTCTTCTGTTTTTCAAGCAACTGTTAGAAAATTTGATCATTACCATTATTTTGATAAAAAAAATTATGGTGAATCATTTCACATGATTCCCCATTCCCATCCTGATATCATGGCATGTAAAATGCATGTGGAGAAGGCATATGATTGTCCTATGTTTTTCATATTCTAGTCAAATACTTTCTTTACATAGAAAAAAGATGCTTTTTATATGCCCGTCTCGAGATGGGCCATATTATGTGATTGGGTATGGCGGGCATCCACACAGGTTTCCACACAATAACTTTAGTTCTGTATATCAGATCTTTACCAAACTTAGTCACATGATTCCCCTGTGGAAGGAAAAGAACCCTATATATTTTGGGGTCATTAGGTCAAAGGTCAAGGTCACCATTACTATAAATAGAATTACTGACAACAGGACCGTTTCCGCACAATAACTTTAGTTCTGTATATTGGATCTTGACCAAACTTGGCCACATGATTCCCCTGTGGAAGGGGAAAAACCCTATTTATACAGATGGGCATATTTTGTGATGCACACATTTCTTGTTTCAATTGTGTAGTACCTATATGTTCACATGTAAATGCTGTGTAATATGCTTCATTAGATAAATAAACACATTTTTGTTCCAAAGTCATGTGAAAAATGCAGATGAAAATCATGTGCATCATTTTTACCTGTGTGCCTAATTGCTTTATAAATTCAATGCAATTCATTTGAACTTCCCCATAAAGGTGTTGGTAATTCGTGTTTGTTTAATGTACTTATTTAGTGTAAAAATCAAATTTTACTTGTCTGAAAAAACTAAAATTTATGATTATTTCATTATATTTATCTTAAACTTTGAAATGAGTTATGTATGAGTTATATTACAGAGACAAAGTGTTGTTTAAAGTCTCTTACCATTGATTTGTGTATTATTATTTAATTTTAATGTTATCATTAGTTGATTGGTCAATTATTATTTTATTTTAATGTCGTCATCCAGTGTACTAGAATCTTTACAAAGTCATGCTAAATATTATGTACCAGAGAAAGGTTGAAATAATTACTCTATGATTGATAGACTTGACAATATCGTAGTGAAATTGTTTAATTATCTATGATACAAATCAAATGTTTTTTTTAAATCTTTTTTTATCAACATCTTTTGGGTGTTTTATTATCTTTTTTGATCAACATCTTTTAGGTGTTTTATCCTTTTTTATCTAGGTCTTTTGGGTGTTTGTCTTTTTTCAACATTTTTGGGGTTTTAGGACTTTTTTTTAGTCTACACTGAATTTACTTAATAATGCAGTTAGGGGTTAAGATTTTGTCCATCAATATACATTAATTATCTCATTGATTATATTATTAAATTATTATCAAATAAAGTTTAAGATTTCTTTTCCTCCATTAAGACTGTCTTAATTATTATACTGCAAATATTTACTATTATAATCTATGGATAACTTATTGTTTTTGAGTAAAACATATTAATTTTTTAAGATATATAAATATGCATTACATTAGATATTAAATAAACACACATATCTGAATATCAAATTTCTACAAAACCATCAGAATACACAATTTAATACAATAGTCTTGCTCTTATAAGGCCACCTCATCTTCAATGAAGAAATTCCCTTATAAGAGTGGTGGCCTCTTCAGAGGGGGGACATTTTAGTAGAAATTTACTATCTCAGAGCATTTGAGATTTAGCCTGATAAGAGGGTGGCCTTTGGTGGCAGGGGATTTAAAAGAGGGGGACTGCTGTAGCTGATTTTACATCATTATTTCCCCCCTATTTTTACAGCCACCATCTTCATTGCAGAGCTTACAATTAAACAGGGAAAGGGTTAAACATGCTTTTCATTTTAAATCATGATAAGAAGACTTAATATTAATCAGGGCAAGGGTTAGAAACCTATATTTTCCCCTATGTTATGGGTAAGTAGTAGTAGTAGTAACATATTGTAATTTTTTGGGGATATGATGTAGTGTTTTTGATGTAATCAGTATTATGCAGTGTGTCATTGTTGATTTTATTGTTTAAATATATTTTATGCATATTGGAGGGAGTAAACCAAAGATGAGTTTGTCCTTTTGTCGTGTTATCTTTTGACCATTGTATTGTTTGTCCGTCTATTTATGGCGTCCCGTTACCTTTTTGGCATCTTCAAACTTTTCTTGTAACTTGATTGATTGATTGATTGATTGATTGATTTTAACGCCAACTTTAGCAATATTTCAGCTATATCGTGGCGCTTGTAACTTGAAATTTTTTACAGCACAAAAGCTTGTAAACAACAACTTGGCCTGTATGGTCCTCAGTGATGTGATAATTTTATAGCTGTCTTGAATCTCATTATCACCAAGTCTTCAGTGGTGGGATAAAGAAAACTTAAAGCAGCATTTTTTTTAGTAAGCTTATTGGGAGTTCTTTTTCTGTTGTTAAACAAACTTTTCTTACCCAATTTATGATATCGTCTTTCCTTTGATATGTCATAGCAACACCATAGTTTAAGAGGACCATTACTAAAAAAATGCAAATGTCGCTGTGATGTTCCTTGTTGGGTCATCTACATAGCTAAAGTTTATTTATTTAAGGGCCCGGGTGGCTCAGTGAGTTAGATAGTTGAATTACCTAACAACTCGTACAAGCCTATCACCAATATGGCGTGGGTTCGCACCCAGCTTTGTAAATTACAAAAAAGATGCTCTCGACTTGCAGCTGCAATTGATAAAGTTTACCGGTTGCTTGCCCATGGTCGGTGGTTCTCTCCGGGTACTCCGGCTTCTCCCACCACTAAATATGGTCGCCATGATATAGCTGAAATATTGCTGAAAGTGGCATTAAACACTAAAAATCAATCTAAAGTTTATTTGCCTAAAGATAGCCATGAAAATTGTTTACATCACCAAAGCATTCAGAAGTTCTTTCCATGATCTTCTAGTTAGAGTTGTTAGTCTTATTTTACTTGATATTTATTTCTAGGTAATCCTATGTTATTAGTTCACCTGGACCAACGGTCCATGTGAACTATTGCCATCACTTGGCGTCCGTCGTCTGTAAACTTTTCACATTTCAAGCTTCTTCTCCGAAACCACTTGGCCAATTGGAACCAAACTTAGCAGGAATGTTCCTTGGATGGTCCTCTACAAAGTTTCTGTTTTTCGTTCCAGTCGGATATTCAACATGGCTGCTAGGGCCAATACTATGCTCTGATTGGCTGAAATTTCAAAGATCTTCTGTGAAACTAATGAACTGACTGATCCCAAACTGTAAATGAATGATCATTGGAATGTTCTTTACCAAGTTTCTGTGTTTTATGCCGATCGGAAATCCAAGATGGCCACCACCACAGGAAACTACAAATATGATGAAAGCCAAACTGTACATGAATGTTCATTGGATGGTCCTCTACAAACTTTAGGTTTTTTGTTCCGATCTGAAATTCAAAATGGCAGTTACGGCAGGACTTAGTTTAACATTGGACCCAATGGGAAAAATGTTTCAAAACGCTTCTTCTCTGAAACCAAACTGCCCAGGAATGATCATTGGAAGGTCCTCTACAAAGTTTCTGTTTTTTTTTATGCCTATCGGAAATCCAAGATGGCCGCCACTGCAGGACACAGATTAACATTGGACCCTAAGGGAAAATGTTCAAATGCCTCCTTCTCAGAAACTACAAATCAGACTGAATCCAAACTAGACAGTAATGTTCATTGGATGGTACTCTACAAAGTTTAGGTATTTTGTTCCGATATAAAATGGAAGATGGCAGCTACAGCAAGACTTAGTTTAACATTGGACCCTATGGGAAAAGTGTCTCAAAACACTTCCTCTCTGAAACCACTTGGACAATTTAAACCAAACTGCCCAGGAATGATCAATTGGAAGGTCCTATACAAAATTTAGGTTTTTTATGCCGATCGGAAATCCAAGATGGCCTCCACTGCAGGAAATAGATTAACATTGGACCCTATGGGAAAATGTTCAAATGGCTTCTTCTCAGAAACTACAAATATGATTAAAGCCAAACTGTACATGAATGTTCATTGGATGGTCCGCTACATACTTTAGGTTTTTTGTTCCGATATAAAATTCAAAATAGCGGCTACGGCAGGACTTAGTTTAACATTGGACCCTATGAGAAAAATGTTTCAAAACGCTTCTCTTAAACCACTTGGACAATTGAAACCAAACTGTCCAGGAATAATCATTTGAAGGTCCTCTAAATAGTTCGGGTTTTTTATGCCGATCCGAATTCCAAGATGGCTGCCACCGCAGGACATAGTTTTTACATAGGACCAAATGGTTCTTTTTATAACCAGGTGAACGATACAGGCTCTTGAGAGCCTCTGGTTTATATTAAGTCTTCTTTTCAAGTTTCTAATTAAACATTATGATCTGGAACAGGATTGTGAAAGATCTGTACATAATTTGAAATTACAATGTACAAGGTTTTTCAGTTTGTTAGATAATGACATGATGCCCTACCATGTATGTTGTAATGTGTAATGAAAATTAAGCAAAATTATAATTGTTTCTTTACATTCTGAGTAGGCTAATAGTCATATAGGAGGAAAGAGTGTGATAGTAATGTCTCAATTATCAGTCATCTACAGTCCTATTATCAGTGTCATCTGATAGACATCTACAGTCCTATTATCAGAGTCATCTGATAAACATCTACAGTCCTGTTATCAGTCATCTGATAGACATCTACAGTCCTATTATCAGTGTCATCTGATAGACATCTAGTCCTATTATCAGAGTCATCTAATAGACATCTACAGTCCTATTATCAGTCATCTGATAGACATCTACAGTCCTATT
>MJUT01062496.1:165712-176256 GCA_002080005.1 Gigantidas platifrons | reverse complement strand
AAATAAACGTTAGAGAATACCGAAGGGGCAATCAAATAAAAGGACAATCTAGAGAAACTGTAAATAAATGTTAGAGAATACCGAAGGGTCAATCAAATAAAGGACAGTCCACAGAAACTGGCAACATAGGGTACACAAGACACAGGACAAATAAACGTTAGAGAAAACTGAAGGTGCAATCAAGAATGGACAATCCAGAGACACTGGCAACATATGGCACACAAGACACAGGACAAAAAAAACGTTAGAGAATACCAAAGGGGCAATCAAATAAAGGACAATCCAGAGAAACTGGCAACATATGACACAAGACACAGGACAAAAAAACGTTAGAGAATACCAAAGGGGCAATCAAATAAAGGACAATCTAGAGAAACTGTAAATAAACGTTAGAGAATACCGAAGGGACAATCAAATAAAAGGACAATCTAGAGAAAATGTAAATAAACACTAGAGAATACAGAAGGGGCAATCAAATAAAAGGACAATCTAGAGAAACTGTAAATAAATGTTAGAGAATACCGAAGGGGCAATAAAATAAAGGACAATCCACAGAAACTGGCAACACAGGAAAACTAAACAAAAGCACAACATAATATGCGTTGGTCACCACTATATGCAAGCAAACACAAATAACAAAGACATGCACCCTCCTAAAAACAACTGGAGGTAAAGACGAACCGAACATAGTTTTTATGCGGAAATCGTAATGGATATCACAACACGGAACTCAGAACGTAAAGACCGATAATAGGATAAAACAACAACAAAAATAAAAAAGATGAGCAACACGGACCCCATAAAAAAACAACAACCGAGGGTGAACTCAGGTACTCAAAACAACAACCGAGGGTGAACTCAGGTAACAACCGAGGGTGAACTCAGGTAACAACCGAGGGTGAACTCAGGTAACAACCGAGGTTGAACTCAGGTAACAACCGAGGGTGAACTCAGGTAACAACCGAGGGTGAACACAGGTAACAACCGAGGGTGAACACAGGTAACAACCGAGGGTGAACTCAGGTAATAACCGAGGGTGAACTCAGGTAACAACCGAGGGTGAACACAGGTAACAACCGAGGGTGAACACAGGTAACAACCGAGGGTGAACACAGGTAACAACCAAGTGTGAACACAGGTAACAACCGAGGGTGAACTCAGGTAATAACTGAGGGTGAACACAGGTAACAACCGAGGGTGAACACAGGTAACTCGTGAAGAGTAAGCAGTTCCTGTTTCTTATAAGACAAAACACAGATATTAATATTACAAAACACACACAGTATTGAGTCAATGATTTAATAAAAACAGACAGTAAATAGGAAAAACACGTAAAATAATTAAAACAAATATGTCCATTAACCGAGTCCCTGTGTATTTGACATCTTATAATGACTCGAGTGGATGACCATGGAAGGGGTAGGTAGATTTCACAATTTTTATTCCGAGTTACAGATAGGTTGTTTCATTTGTCTGGATACAACACCATTTCCATTATAATTACATAACCGCTTCACAATAAACCTTTAAATTTGTTCAGAGCTATAATATAAAGGGGTATATTTTATCTGGATTTCAACAACGTTTGATGTTTACACACAAACAAATATTGAAATAAAATGAAAAACAAGAAACATGTCCAAATAATACCAGAAACCAATAAAAATCTTGGTTTGGTACAGGAACTTCAATAATTAGTGGCAGGTTTAAACTGGTCTTAAGGACCCAAACCTCACCTCTTAGTGGAATGATGACGTCCGCACAAGAGTCTTTGAACATGTCAGTAAATTGACAACCTTTACAAATAACTGGGCGTGCAGCTTGTTGTAAAGAACGCAGAATTTTAATATTGATCTTTATACATAATATATTTATTCTTCGCGACACAGAAGTAGAGGGGTATGGTGTTTAATGCCACTTTCAACAATATGTCATATATATGGTGGGGGTACAGAAGTAGATAAATTTAATCTAATAAAATATAGGCCTACTATAACAATAGTGAAATGTAACAACATATGTTAAAATTTAAAAATTGCTAGTTTTGTTTTACTATTCTAACATGACGTCCTTCTTTCGTTTTGTAAACAAACGAGCGATTTATCGATTGGGTATAATGTCATTAGCACATGCGCCGGTTCATGTGACTGACTTTCCCGTTGTAAATCATGCACATGTTGATGAATTATCGTCTGCTCGCATTTGGCAGCATAAATTGTGTGCGAAATGTCCGCAAACGTAAATATAAATTACCGTCTTCCAATCAAAGCATACTATCGTATTTGTACTCTTCAACATATCAGAATCTAAATAATTCATGGAAGCCAGAATGTGTTTTGAGTTTTAAAATGGGTTGACTGATATGAGTAAATTTTATCCCTCGCCTCTGACTCGGGATAAAATACTAGTATCCGCCAACCCATGTTAAAACTCCAAATACATTATGGCTTCCATGATTTATTTCTTAATTCAAATGCAATAAAATAGAGAAAAAAACTGTCAAGTTTTCCAATCGTACTTTAAGAGTACCTTGACCGAATTTGTTTCAACCTTCTGCAAAATTTTAGCAACAAATAAAAGTGGATAAATAACATTTTGCCCTCCATGCATTTAAATTTGTGGCTAACAACTTGACTGCCTACAAAATTTATATAAAAAATGTATACTGTTTACTCAATCATTTTAATAGGCAATTTAGGGACTTATGTTATGTTTATGTACATATTGTATACATAATGTATAATCTTGAGGCTTGTGTACACTGATGGTTAAATGTCTAATGATACTTTATCATATATAATGAAGTTAAATTCTAATAAAGAACTCCCTTGATGACATAAGGGTATAAACAAACATGTTTTAATTTATCACACCAAAGCGTTGGTATTTATTTACCATATCTAAATTATTGAAACTTCTAACTAAATGTATATACACTTCCACCATTACGTAAAAAGGTCAATGAAAGACAAGGCCTAAATAAACATGTAGATGTCAAATCGAGTGCGCACGTCGCGTCTCTGGAATAACCTTCATCAGGTACGCTCAAATTCGAAAGATTGGAACGTCAAATATTTGAAAATTTTAGAGTAATATAACCAAACGGCCTAAACAGGATAGCCAAAATCGGCTAAAGTCACCTGAAAATATAAATGAACATACAAATGAATCAAACATTTTGTCAGCTAGAATGCGCACTGACAAGTCCCTAAGACTTTTGAAGTATTTGGTTTTCCAATCTTGATTTTGATCTGACTGATGAAGGCTGTTCCAGAAACGTGACGTGCACATTAAATTAGATATCTACGTTTTTATTGCAATAATAATAACCAAAAGAAAATGAGATACACAACAATGTATGAAAACATATTCTCCAGATGGATCAGCACTGCATGTATGTTATTCATACTGACAAGGTCTCCAGATGGATTAGCACTACATGCATGTTGTTCGTCCTGACAAGATCTGCATATTGATTAGCACTGCATGCATATTTTTCGTCCTGACAAGATCTCCAGATGGATTAGCACTGCATGCATATATTTCGCACTAACAAGGTCTCCAGATGGATTAGCACTGCATGCATATTTTTCGAACTAACCAGATCTCCAGATGGATTAGCACTGCATGCATATTTTCCGAACTAACAAGGCATACAGATGGATTAGCACAGCATGCATATGTTTCGTACTGACAAGGTCTCCAGATGGATTAGTACTGCATGCATATTTTTAGAACTGACAAGGTCTCCAGATGGATTAGCACTGCATGCATATTTTTCGTACTGATCAGGTCTCCAGATGGATTAGCAATGCATGCATATTTTTCGTACTAACAAGGTCTCCAGATGGATTAGCACTGCATGCATAGTTTTCGTACTGATAAGGTCTCCAGATGGATTAGCACTGCATGCATATTTTTCGTACTAACGTACTGACAAGGTCTCCAGATGGATTAGCACTGCATGCATATTTTTCGTACTGACAAGATCTCCAGATGGATTAGCACTGCATGCATATGTTTCGTACTGACAATGTCTCCAGATGGATTAGCACTGCATGCATATTTTTCGTACTGACAAGATCTGCAGATGGATTAGCACTGCATGCATATTTTTCGTACTGACAAGGTCTCCAGATGGATTAGCATTACATGTATATTTTTTTAGAACTGACAAGGTCTCCAGATGGATTGGCACTGCATGCGTATTTTTAGAACTGACAAGGTCTCCAGATGGATTAGCACTGCATGCATATTTTTCGTACTGACAAGATCTCCAGATCGATTAGCACTGCATGCACATTTTTCGTACTGACAAGATCTCCAGATGGATTAGCACTGCATGGATATTTTTCGTACTGACAAGATCTCCAGATGGATTAGCCCTGCATGCATATTTTTCGTACTGACAAGATCTCCAGATGGATTAGCACTGCATGCATATTTTTCGTACTGACAAGGTCTCCAGATGGATTAGCATTACATGTATATTTTTCGTACTGACAAGATCTCCAGATGGATTAGCACTGCATGCGTATTTTTAGAACTGACAAGGTCTCCAGATGGATTAGCACTGCATGCATATTTTTCGTACTGACAAGATCTCCAGATGGATTAGCACTGCATGCATATTTTTAGAACTGACAAGGTCTCCAGATGGATTAGCACTGCGTGCATTTTTTTCGTACTGACAAGATCTCCAGATGGATTAGCACTGCATGCATATTTTTCGTACTGACAAGGTCTCCAGATGGATTAGCACTGCGTGCATGTTTTTCGAACTGACAAAGGGGTTTCATGAAGATTATTAAAATGAAAAGCAAAAAATACAATACTATCGAAACTGTCTTATCTCTTCTCTGTAACAATTGATATAAATGTATTGTCGACACTGTATTTGACAAAACCAAATTAGTCTTGTCGCGTAACTATGTAAATAACAGACTAGTGATAACATTCGATTACCAACCAAATTTATCGTATTTTCATCCACCTTCTGTGACTTATACATAGCCAAAAGGATTTATAGTATGGCAACTCTGTAATGCAAAATTTGAACACCACAGTCTTGCTTTTGACAAATTGGACTGTCGTCTCACGTAATGTCAAATATTTTTATGATCGTTTCGACCCACCCAGTACTCTTTTTCACTGAACAAAAATATGGGTAGTAATATAAACGAAATTTACCAATATATGCACATGTAAATGTAAAAGAGCAATAAAAACGCTGTATTTACGTCTACGTTCCAGATAGTCTCTTATATTCATTTGCATCTTTATCATTTCTTACTAATAAGCTTTTTGATCAGGAATTTCTTCAATCGAATAAGGACAGACAACACAATGGCCAAAGGACAAAAGGACAATGATCTACAACATAATACCAAAAAAAAAAACTTTAGATCTAGCAACACCAAGCCACTAAAACAGGGGATGAACTCCCGTGCTGCGGAAGGGTAAGCAATTCCTACTCCACTAGTGGCACCCCATCGTTTTACTGTTAAATGGCACTAACACTATCGTGTTGAACAACATGTACAGTATATGTAACATTTTATTTTTTTCTCCATAGTATTCCTTAAATGATGCCTTACATATACGTATATAAACACAAATAATATAAATTAAATATGAGTCCCCTACGAAACACTTGGAGTAATGTTGAAACGAACATCATTTTTACGCAGAAATCGTATCACAAAAGGGAAATATAAACTTGAAGACATAACATATCACAGCAATAGTGTTGAATAGTAACATACGGAACAAAACTCAAAAGCAATCAAAATATATTTAATCAACTTAGGTTATTGTGTTGTCGGTTCTTCTTCGATTTACAGATTCTGATTATCCCTTTGTTATCTTCAAACTCTTCTTCTAAGACCGACACCAGCACTTAAGACTATATTACCCCTTTGTTATCTTCAAACTCTTCTTCTAAGGCCGACCCCCAGCACTTAAGCCTAGATTACCCCTTTGTTATCTTCAAACTCTTCTTCTAAGACCGACCCCAGCACTTAAGCCTATATTACCCCTTTGTTATCTTCAAACTCTTCTTCTAAGACCGACCCCCAGCACTTAAGCCTATATTACCCCTTTGTTATCTTCAAACTCTTCTTCTAAGGCCGACCCCAGCACTTAAGCCTATAATGTTATCATTACAAACTATGATAAATTTCATTGCAAACAAATTGATATTCAGAGATAGAAATTACTTTTACTTTTATTTTTTTTAAGATTGCACTAACGTTACAAAAAGAGCGAGCATGATCAGAGAATATTATTAATATTAAAGAACAACCAATGTTGTGATCGTAGCTGATTTCTTCTATCCTGTTTAGGCCCTAATATTCTCCTCCCTCAGACATAGATGACCTTAGCAGATTTTGGAGATCCTGTTTAGGCCCTGTGGTTTACTTGCTCCCATTAACGTTTTAACTTATTTGTCTTTCCAACCGTTCGACTTTCAGCGTACCAGATGAATGTTATTCCAGAAACGTGTAGTGCGCACTAAATTTGATATCTACGTTTTTACTAAAGTTATAACAACAAGTTAGAAAGTCTCCTCACATTTACAAATGTCTTGAATTTCCTAAACGATTTGTTTCTAACATCAAATATTGATAGTTTATCTGCAGTAATAAACAATGATTGTTTACTGTTTCTGATATATTGACATACTAAAATGACAATCTAATATGATAAGTATAATATCAACATATATAAAATATTGTGTTTCTTTATAATATACAAGACATGAACAAGTTAATGGGGGTGTTTTCAAATTTCAAGATAATCTATATGCCTTGAATCGAAGGATAGATAATACAACTGTCAAAAAAAAACAAAACAAAAAATTAGGAAACGAAAAAAAGAAAAGAAGACTAAGTTTCGGCAACACGAACCCCCACTAATATACAGGTGCTCAAAAAGAAAAGCCTTTCCTGCTTCATTATTAGCATCCGTCGTGTTACTCATAGTAAATACCGGTGACCAGTCATATCTAGTTAGTAGAATGTGCACAAGGTAAGAACTAGATGACTTCGACGAACGGAACTTATCCGTGGTTATCTGTGACACAGATATTCCGTAACTTCAACTTTACTACTAGAAACCATTGGCTTTGCGGCGTAGGTTCATAACAAGCAGTAATACTCTATCAATAAAAACGTAGACATCTTATTTAGTGCACACGACGCGTTTCTGGAATAGCCTTCATCGAGGAGCGTACACAATATTTAGAATATCTATCAACTGAGACATAACTACTTCATACGCAGATGCTGCTGATATGTTGCTACATATAACCGGAAAGTTCACAATGGGAAAATTAAAATCATCTCTTCTGTAGTAAAATTTAGTTTTCAATCAGTTTTCAGTGTTAATTTCTATTTGTAGGTCAATGTATCTGCAATATCAATTCTAAAAGTAAAATGAGATAGAATTGGTTAACATTATCATCAAACGTTGAATTATTTGTTGAAAGGATGTCATCTGTTTAGCGGAATATGATATTAAGAAATCTTTCGTTTTTCCTGAGAAGTCTCTCCATGACATATGCTTCATACGAATAAAGGAACAAGTCACTTAGAAGATGAGCACAACCCATACTACTGACGACTGTAAAACAGATCACTGTAAAACAAATATGTTGTCAATCAAAAACAACACAAGCATTTTGATGACGTAAGTTTCAGAGAACTTTGTGCTTTGTATATCAATTTTCCCTCTTTCTAGGGTGTGGTATTTTGTTTTGTTTTTCATTTTATTTAGTATAAGAAATTTTATTCCCGCAGTAGTGATATTATGCATAAATTTTATTCCCGCAGTAGTGATCTAATGCATAAATTTTATTCCCGCAGTAGTGATCTAATGCATAAATTTTATTCCCGCAGTAGTGATCTTATGCATAAATTCATTTTAGTTTGAAGATACATATTTACCTAACAGAAAAGTGTGTCCTACAGCTGTTGTAAGCGTACTTTTATTCCGGTGTGTAGAATTTCCGGTTAGGGTTAGGGTTAGGCTTAGGGTTAGGGTTATGGTAAGGGTTAGGATTAGGATTAGGATTAGGGTTAGCATAGAAAAAATAACCTAGTGCAATAATTCCTTTGGAAATTATACACCAGTGTAACTTGTCCTCTGGAAAGAATACGCTGGTGGAAAGAAAACACTGTTACACTTCCTGTGCTTCGGAAGGGTAAGCAATTCCTGCTCCAGTAGGGGCACCTGTAACAGAATGAAAATATATTATCTTTGCCTTAGTTTTCTCCAACACAAATTTTTGTATTTATTATGGTATGGTGTAACAGATGAACCATTGATTTATTTTAAGGTTATTTTGGCGTTCTTGCATACAAAACACAATTTTGAAGGTCACAAATAAATATTACGAAACATCTCTTGCATAGTTCTAACATTCAAACACATAATGGAGACAGTAAAATATAATATTAGCTCCTGCGAAACTCCAACCCCAGTTTTTGCGTAATCGTCTGCTATTATTGAAGTCGTCTGCTATTTCTATTCAGACAGATAGTTATGGATTTTGCAAGCCAAGAGTCCGATGTAAACGAAGGGACATCCATTGATTGTAAGAGGGTGGCTAATGGTCAATCAACGTTTTACCTTTCATGGTAACGTCAGATAATACAATATGAGTGCGAGTGGGTGATTATATTTCAAAGCACGTTCACGTTAAACACGACATTGGAAACAGTGCAACCCTTTGATCGTAATTATTTATATCACTGAGCAAGGAAGCGTCCTAACGATCATGATCATAAATATTCATATATCTTTATTAAGTCATTTTACCCTAATAAGTAGTTTATATATCTTTCCTCAGATAACAGTTTCCCTCTTTATATAGGTAAATAATATTAATGTTTGTTTACCAACAAAATATTTAACCGTTTAATTGGAAATTATCATTCCTTGAGCCTATCATTGTATTGTCTTATCATCCAATGTCGTCATGCATATGATGATATTTAGATTTACGAATGTAAATGGAGTATATTTAGGTATTTATTGTCACATAGTCATACCTGTTAACCTCAGAGATTGTGTATTTAATGTGGGAGATTTTGCGTGACGAACTTTTTCACACTAAAATTGTTAGATTAAAGCAAACAAAATTTACTGTACAACTTTTATTGTTGTTGCTGAGCAACATTACTTCAAACCACTTTGGTATGACAATACAGCTTGTTTTGCTGATCTTAGAACAGAGTCACTTGGTTCGTACTCATAACACAACAAGTTTTGATTTTGCTTTGCACATAATAAAGAACAAAGTGTGTCATTGTTCAACTCAGATCTCATATCTGTCTGGATTTTTTTTTAACATAGAAAAAATTCTCTCTGGGTCTGCATTTTTAAGATTGGTTGATTTCCTTGTTGAAGCAACTGCTTTTTTTTTGTGTGAATCTCCATCAGCATGTCTTTTAATATCATATACACCACCATGGCTGACACTAAAATTTGTAGAACAAAGTTTGCAAAATGCCATATCATTCCCAAAAGAAGTAGGCTGCACCCAATCGTATAATTTTGTCCAGTCCTCCAAGAATTTGCAATAATGTTTCTTTTTCTTTGAAGAAGGGGTGCTAGGTCCTGAATTCCAAGTCTCCTTGATTGTGACATAGTTGAACTGTATTTTTTTTTAAAGTTTTTTTCGTATTTAATTAAGTAATTGAACGATACTCGCCTTCAAAATTTCTTTTTTCACAACTTTGATTCGTGTAGTTATCCATTCGATATTGTAAACAACTTACATTATCAGCGTTTCTAGTAAAAACCGAGAGAATTCCGAGTAACAATCGGCTGATTCACGCAAATGTTTTAATGACCCAGCTGATAAAAACAACAAAAATGGCGTCCTAATTTTCGATTTTAATCAAATTTATGGTCGCGGGAGATAATGTGGGAGAAGTATTTCAAAGCGGGAGTTTTAGTCTCCCGCGCGGGAGGCACATTCTTTGCGGGAGGCCGAGCTCAAAAGCGGGAGGGTTAACAGGTATGCATAGTTGGAGTGTCCATGTTCAATTTCATTACATGCTGGTGTACGTCACAAGAAACTGTGTAAACGTGCATTATTATGCGGTTGTTCGGGTGTTCTTCTCATTTGGTTTTAATGGCTTTTGATATTTATTAGTGGAATTGTTTTTGACATCACTGCTAACTCTACATATAAAAAGCATAAATAGTTTGCTTAACAGACTGAGCATCAGAAATATGATTGTGCGGGTAAAAACACTTCGACTAGTTATGTGTGGTGGTTGGCAATTTACTCACATATGTGGAAAATACTTGCATAACCGCGTCATTTCACAAAGAGGGGATGTTATGGGCCCATATAACTAGGTAAACCCCACCAATCTTTATTGAAGTGACTGCATCAAGCCAGGAGGATGGGCGTCATGTATGTGTGTAATGAGGGTATCGATATATTGTCTGGTTCCACGAACAATCTATTGGATTTTTGAAATGCCCGACATGATACTATTATTTATTTTATTTTATTTTATTTTTTTTAT
>MJUT01062496.1:136719-162327 GCA_002080005.1 Gigantidas platifrons | reverse complement strand
AATATAGCTTTATACCAGGAACGACCAAGCTTCAATATCTAATATAGCTTTATACCAGGAACGACCCACATAAAAAAACAAACAAAAAACAAACAAACACACAAGATAACAAACAAAGCAACAACAAACAAAAAAACAAACAAATTAACAAAACAAAACAAAAATAAATAAAACAAAAACAAAAACAAAAACAAAATCAAAATCAAACAAAACAAAAAACATAAATAAAAACAAAGCAACCCGGGATCAATATTTTGTCCATTCACAAATCAGAAGGGGATTATGGCCATTTATATATCGAGACATCAATAATAAATGTAAAATAAATCTGATTAAAATTTACTTTCCATTATTACATTATTATCCACATAGTTAGACATAGTTGAATGAATTCGATACCAATATCTGTATTAATATAATATCTGAGTTTCAAGACCGCAAGCCCAGTTGTATGACGACCTGTCTATCATTTTTTTAAATAGTTTTATGACCTCTTCACGATACAATGAATTGATTGAGAAAATCGGAGTAACTGGAGAATTTAACAATTTTCCGTACTTGTATTGTCAACACGGACAATTTTTTACTTTATAAAAGAAATATTGCAAAATCACATTTTTGTCAAGATATATCGTTTATTAACTGCTTACCCTTCTCGAGCGCCATTTGTTTGGTGAGGTCCAGGTTACTCATAGTTTTCTATATTGTATTTTGGTTTGTTTGTCTCCGTCATGTGACATAAAACAGTAGATATATAATCCAGTGCGCACGATGAGTTTCTGCAGGAACAACCATCATCAGGTAGGCTCAGCATCGAAATATTGGAAAGCCAAATAATTTAAAAGTGTTTGGGAGCAATAAAACCAAGGGACCTAAATAGGATAGACAATGTTTGTCAGTGTCTCTGGATTGTCCATTCTTGATTTCTCCCTTCGGGTTTCTCTAACGTTTATTTGTAGAGCCACATCCTACGAAAAAATAACATAATTGGAACTGGATAAAATCAAAATATTATTTTTTCTTTTTATTCGATTTCCATTTGGAACTGGATAAACTTTCACTTTCTTTAGAAATGCCTGTACCAAGTCAGGGCCATGCGGTTTTCCTAGTTTTCCGGTTGTTGACTGATTTTGTCTGTTTGTTGATTTATGAGGTTTGCCTTTCCCTTTGGAAGATTACTCGGTGTTCGGTAATTTTGTTATTAACCTTATTTACCATTCAATGAAAACGTAGATATCACATTTACTGCACACAACACGTTTCTGGAATAACCTTCACCAGGTACACTCAAAATCGAAAGATTGGAAAGACAAATAATTTAAAGTTTTAGGAGTAATATAACCAAAGGGCCGAAACAGGATAGTCAAAATCGGCAATGGTCACCTCTGACAAAAAGGAGGAGAACCTTAGTTTGATCACCTCTGTCTGAGGGAGGAGAACCTTAGTTTGATCACCTATGTCTGAGGGAGGAGAACCTTAGTTTTATTAATAATTACATTATTTAGGAACTGTAAATTTCAATAATAAATCTATTCACCTGACAACCCCCTGACGTTGATCAAAAAATGCCTCCCTCGCATTCAAATGTGATCATTGTCTTAATCACACTTAGATGTATTCATCAACATGTACGTTAAAAGTCTTGAGGCAAGATCATGTCATATAAGTTACATCTTAAAATCTGCACACAGATATATACCTTTATTTATAGGTATAAGTAAGAATAAATAATGCATATACACAAATTTTAATATGTTTACCTTAGTGGATGTGGAATGACTTAGTCTAACAACCAAAAAAGACACTCAAGAAGACTTAACACAAGTGATTTCAAATAATTTTAAAAATCAGGATTTAATCGAAAAGTGTTACACAAGGAGATAAAATAATTTACTTTTATGATAATTATTGAACGATTTTCTATTGTACGTTAGTCAACTCTTACTGTTTGCTTATATCAGTATATTTTTAAAGTCTCAAACCAGTATAGATTGAAAGATCAGTCAAGTTTGAACGGCGTTTCTTAATAGAACTTAAAAACCGGTTTGTAGGGATTTAAAAGAAAAGGAAGAACTCTAAAAATGGGGAAAGATAAGAAGGATAAAAAAAAAGACAACGAAAAAGACAATGAAAAAGACAACGAAAAAGACAACGAAAAAGCTGTAACAGAAGATGAATACGAGGATAATGTAAAAAAGAGAGAAACGTGGACTAATAAGTTTGATTTCTTGTTAGCATGTACTGGATTTTCTGTAGGACTTGGAAATGTATGGCGGTTTCCATATCTTTGCTACAAAAATGGTGGAGGTAGGTTGTTTTTTCGTAAATTTTCTATGCATTAAATGGTCATCAAAGAACAAAATCAAAAAGCATATTTCAAGATATCTAGTTTTATGAGTTTGGCATAACATAGTGCATATGAACACTTTTGTAATGCAACGGACATTCATTCGTTAGCAAATAAAGTACTACTGTAGAAATATTTTTTCTCTTTTAATATTATTATTTATTTGGCAAAATAACGCCCAGTGAAAATAATTGTATAGAACATAGCAATATTATAAGAGATGATACAACTTTATGCTAGCATATGTAGAAGATTTTATGCAAAATACATGTGCAATATAAAAATTGTCATGTGTAAATAATACATTGTTTTATTCCGTCTGTAGAAGATTTGAGTGTTTAGGTAATTTTGTCGTTAATTTATATGCATGCATCAGTGCATTGTGTTTTACCTACCATGGTCATGGATGAAGTTCATTGCACTCAGGCGTAACGATATATATCTATGTATCTGTTATAAATGTATTTGTATGGCTAACACTGAAAGACATTGATGTATAGTCTTATGTCAACCGCCAGCTATTCATGGCCAGTCTTTTTATTAGTAGTTAGTCTACCTGGCAGGTCATTACCGGGTCACATTAAAAAGTTAACCTGGCTATAAACCTTTGTTCTATATTTTATTAAATAACTCGATAAAATTCAATGAACAATGACAATGATCTCCGAATAAATCCCATTTGCAAATCTTTTCTGGTTAAATCTCCTCTCTTTCTCTGCGTTACCTTATTAATTCTCTAAAGTTAAAGTAATCACCATTATGCATAAACATTACGATGGCGTACCCATAGTCATATTTAAACCAAACATATAGTTATTCAATTTTATGGATAATTTCTGTTATATCATTGGCAGAGTTACATATAACCAATCGGAACGACGCAATCACTATTATGCATAAATATTACGAAGGCCTACCCCAGTCATGCTTAAACCAAAAATCAAATACTAATCACAATTTTTTTTTTAATGTAGCACAATTGATTTCATTATTGCATGATTTTCCTATAGTAAATTTTCCATTTTATAATAGATATATCCATGTTTCCGCTGCATGTTGGATCTACATATTCTACAATATTCTAGAACTTAGATTACAAATTGCATATTCAAAAATACCAATGAACAAAACATTAACTCTTCTCACAAAGAGATGTACTGTCGTCATCAAGAATTGGTCTAACATCACATTTTCTTTTCTGAACTACTTACACCCTTGTTCCTGACGAAACTATCCGCATAATGAACATTGTCGATTTTGAACCAAATATTACTACACTTTTCGAAGCTTCCGGAATCACTCTCGTGTTGTTCTATCTTTTGTCTTGTTATTTAGTTCTAATTTCACATTTCATTGGCCTTTCGTTGCTTATCCAGATGCGGTTGTTTGTACTGGTCCCTGTAGTTATTATCTTAAATCTCACTTATCTTGTTTCTCTATCAAGCTATTGTTTGTATTTTGGTGCCTGTAATTGGTATATTATGTTTCGTTGATCTTGTTTTGTCTTATTTGTTAGTACTGGTGAGAAAATCTTGAAGATACTAAAGGGGTATTGGCAGAAACAGTTTAGGCCATATATCTTTTAACTGTTACAATGGTACCGTCCATTACCCCGAGAAAGATGGATGTTGTTGCATGGCAAAAAATAAAAAATGGTCAAAATTTTTATATTCGCTGTTGCTGATGAATTATTTTATGTTGTTCCTGTTCATTAACTATATAGGAAATATTACTAAATGCACATTGTATGCATAAAGAAAAGTTGACCCGGTCGTAATGAAATGAAAATATACTGAATTGAATATCAATTGATACAAGCCTCGAAAATAGACAAGGTGTTAAAGCTTGTTCCTTAGAGATTTCGTAAGAGTATATACACAATTTCTCCCATTAAAACGTCATTTTAACCCCGCTGAACCAGTGGTGGAAAAATCTGTAATCCTCTAGAGGATTAAAATGTCTCGTGCCTTTCCCCGCATTTGACTCGTTTGACTCGTTTGACGGCTTTTGAAATAAAATTCGTGTTAAATAATGGGAGAAACAAATTCTCCTTCAGTTGCCCATGTAGGTGACGATATTTCTCCACTCTCGAGAGTTAAATTAGAAATTTTAACCACTCGCCTAACGGCTCGTGGTTAAAATTTAACTCTCTTGAGTGAAGAAATATCGTAACCCACGGGCAACTGAAGGAGAATCTATATATAACATACTGGTTGTTTATTTTTCTATACTATTGCATAATATAGGATTTATAATAGTAAATACATGTATAAACAGTAAAAAGGATGGGGTCAGATGTCGAGTACTAATCAAATACATACACCAGGAAGTAAAATCCCCTTTTGTACACTGTAATGTATGTTATCTAACAATAAATCATGTGAAACATAATATGTAATAAAAACGTAGATATTTAATTTATTGCACACGGCGTGTCTCTGGAATAACAATTCATCAGGTACGCTCGTGATAAAAAGATCGGAAATCCAAATAATTCAAGTCTTTGAGAGAAAGTAAATCAAATATCCCCAACAGTTTAGCCAAAAGCGGCTAAGGAACATACTGTAAATTAAAAATGATAAGTACATGTATATCTAATAGTAAACCATGTCAGTGCCGAAACACTACTCACTAAGCAGATGTTACGTTCGGGCACCAGCAGAGTTATCGATAATAATAAAAATCTTAGATATCTAATTTAATGCACACTTCATGTTTCTGGAATAATATATATACACATGTATAATATATATAATCAGATAGGTTAAAGTTCAAAGTCAAACGATCGGAAAGCCAAATAATTTAAACGTCTTTGGGAGCAAGAATACCAAAGAAATTAAAGAAACGATAACCAAAGCGAATTAGGTCGGCAAATATCAGAAAACTGGCCAAGGACCATAAGGCATACGGTTCCGAACGATAACCAAAGCGAATTAGGTCGGCAAATATCAGAAAACTGGCCAAGGACCATAAGGCATACGGTTCCGAACGATAACCAAAGCGAATTAGGTAGGCAAATATCAGAAAACTGGCCAAGGGCCATAAGGCATACGGTTCCGAACGATAACCAAAGCGAATTAGGTCGGCAAATATCAGAAAACTGGCCAAGGACCATAAGGCATACGGTTCCGAACGATAACCAAAGCGAATTAGGTCGGCAAATATCAGAAAACTGGCCAAGGACCATAAGGCATACGATTCCGCAACTATATAATGGTGTACGTACCTATTGTTGACATGAGTTTATTTAGTTACGGTAAACATAAGCAAGACTAAATAACAGGACAAGGACCAATTCATTAGTTTTCTGTTCGTGAAGCTAAATCTAATAATGCCAGTTGACACTGACTAAGAATAGATAGCATTAACAAACATCACGACAAAGTCTGCTATATTTCACATGTAATTTTACCATCAAAATAACTCAGAGGAACTTTTGAATATCGAGAATATCTTTGACTCCCTAGTTTCACAACACTCTGTTCTTTCCCAATTTTGTAAGAAAATTTCAAATTTGAAGCAATCTTGCTATAACTATTCGATTTGTTTTACAAGGAGTGTTAACAATCCTTCTCATGTTGATGAATTAAGAGCGCGTGACAGAAATAATTCATGAGGCAGACTATCGAATATATTTCCAGAAAAAAAATGTGTCCAAATGTCATCTACAAATGTGAACTAGAGTTTTGACAAATGAGAGAACTATCGGTGGATGTTAGTGACATTGTATCACCACATGTAATACATGTAATCTGATCATATAATGTTCATGTTTAAAAAATATATATCTACACGTAAGCATGCTTAATGGCGCAGAACTAAACCACAATCGTCTGTTTAGTACCTTGTAAACGTTCTCAACTCGTTGTACAAAATCGAACACACCTCGTGGTAAGCTGTGGGATGAATCAATACGTCATAAGTCAAATTATAGATACATTTTACTTCCTTATAAGGTCAATCAGTTTTATATAAACATGCCCATTTCTCCTTTTCCCATTTCTCCATCTTTCAACAACATTATCTCTCAATCTTTCCATCTGTCATCTTTCCATCTCTCAATGTTTCATGACTCCATCATTCCATCTTTTCGCCTCTCCATTTCTCCATCTCTGCATATCTCCCTTTCTCTATCTTTCTATGATTTGAGCCCTTTATCTTTCCATCTTTTGATATTCCCAACTCTCCATTGTTCCATCTCTCCATTTTCCCGTCATTTCATCGTTCCATCTTTCTATGTATTCAACACTCCATCCCTCTATTAGTCTATCTTTTCAACTCTCTATCTCTGTCCATCGTTCTGTCTCTCCATTTCCCATCTATTTCCGTATTTTCACCTTTTCATTTCTCTATCTACCTATTTATTCAGCATTTTGCCTCTCTGTCTTTCTATCTCTTCATTTTACATCATTTCATGCATATCTCAAGAAGAAAGTGCATTACAGAAGTCCGTAGAGATTTTCAAATAAAGGGATGAAATGATGCCTGGAAATGACTGGAAACCAAAGTTACAAATGTAAAGTATAACAAAATAATTAAACATAAGGATGGACAATACAAAATAACTGGTCCCGACACATGTTTGTCTAGAAGAATTGCAAGATACCAAAGAGGTAATCAGAATCAGTAACTTGAAGGACAAAACCATAATTGCTAAAAGAAAAAGGACAATTAAGGACAAACAACGATCTACAAAACATTACACAGAAAACTAAAGATCGAGCAACAGGAACCCCACTAAAAACCGGGGGTGAATTCAGGTGATCCGGAAAGATATATTTATGATTAATTCTCCAAGCAAAATAAATGATAAATTTTACTTAGATCGGTGTATTTGAACGCATTAGACATTAGCAAACGTTATGAAATATGTACGACGACAACAATAAATGTAACAGTATACACCTATTTATATTGCTCTACGGTTTGGATTTCTCTGCTATAAGATAGGGACCATATAACGGGTTATCCCGCAGTAACAACTCCGCTAGTTTTTGTTGGGAGAATAAAACAAGATAATTTCCAGTTAAATGTCATTTATTAAATGACGTAAAAATAAATGACGTAATACAACTAAACTAACAAGCATAAAAACATTAGCAAAATAAGGGAGTGAAGTAAAAACCAAGTATCAAATAAAAGTACAAAATTGCTCATTGACACTTCACTCCCTTGCAAAATGTATAATTCCCCAAAACAAAAAGGGGTGGCACTCAAAAAATGGCCCTAGTCTAAATAGCAAATATTAACAACATATAACAATGCCTCAAAATGAATGAGGTGGACTAGATGGGGAGGTGGTGGGAAAATAAACAAAAAGTTGTTGTAAATCAACAAGCGTGACTTTCCCCTTTAAGAAAATTCCACCAGCGAACACGTGATCTGAATGGATTAATTTCATTGGTTTAATATACAAAATTTAAAATCAAAGATTTAAAATTTATTTGATAAAAGAACTGTTATTCAAATAAGAAAAGTTTTAGTCTGAAAACTACAAAGTCTAAAAATAAATTATCTATACTTCTTTGATTGAATCTAACAAAAGGTAGATTGCGATGCAATCACCACTCTATGTAGTTGTAACTAAAACTGAATGAGAACCTAGGCAACATAAAAGATTTTATTTAAAATAAAAGTGCATTTATATTGCACTACGGTTTGGATTTCTCTGCTATAAGATAGGGATCATATAACGGGTTATCCCGCAGTAACAACTCCGCTAGTTTTTGTTGGGAGAATAAAGCAAGATAATTTCCAGTTAAATGTCATTTATTAGATGACGTAAAAATAAATGACGATATACAACTAAACTAACAAGCATAAAAACATTAGTAAAATAAGGGAGTGAAGTAAAAACCAAGTATCAAATAAAAGTACAGAGTTGCTCATTGACACTTCACTCCCTTGCAAAATGTATAATTCCCCAAAACAAAAAGGGGTGGCACTCAAAAAATGGCCACTGGACGCCAATGAAGTTAACTTGTTCAAATGATACTGCAAAAAGATAACATCAGAAGGTGGCCGCCGCCAAACCCGGAGTTGTTACTAAGTAGCAATTAAGGAAAACATGAGAACACAACATATTAAAAACAAATATGTAAACAAAACGCATACTACATTTTTGTATGTAAAAGAGATCACATATTGATATTCAATTAATAGGAAAACATGAGAACAATATGTACATACAATGTACTTATTCATACAGACTAGATAACATTTACATTTTTGTACATGGCAACCTGAGCAGGCAGATCCTGGTCTCAGTGCTAATTGTACACAGTATGTCATAATTGTATAGTACAAACTAGGTCCTTTCCACTTTTGTTTCCCGGATAGTACTGTTATAATCATATAAGGGTTATATAAAGTGTTCATGTTCCCTGTACCTAACAATAACAAAGTAAACAATAAATTTACTACAGAAATGTAAGTCAACCAGTCTCTTGAGTAAAAACAACAATACAATGTATGTAGCAAGGTGCGCAGGCAAATCCTGGCCTCAAATCCAGCTTAAAAGAATTTAAATTTGAATACGACAGTAATTATTGCATTGACAAGGTAAAAATACATGGTAGCTAATTCACTTGTTTCAGGAAAATTACAAAAATGCACTGTACTACAGTAATACATTCAGAGCAGGCAAATCCTGGCCTCTGATGTACAATGTACATACATATGAATATATCAAACTAAAAACTGTTTATATTTAACTAGCAGACATAACCTGGCCTCAAACAGGAAGGTCATAATTTAAATGCGTTTATACGGATATACCGATCTACCGCAGACGAATTCCATCTACCTAGTTTACGGATGTATGGTTCAGAAAAACCCAGATTTGCTGCATGAGTAGCTGCACCAATACAAAAACTATGACCTATTTACTGACTATGAGGACAATAGCAAGTTTATTGTCCCCCGAGACACCCAACTATTTCCGGACGCGAAGCGTCTAAATTAATCATCAAAAAATCAAGGTTGTGAATGACATAATGTAAACATGTAGACTGACAATAATAACAACAAACACATGACGTAATTAGCTCAATAACAAATGTAATTTCACTTCCTTATACGATTTACCAATTAAGGTAGCACAACAGTCTAATTATGAATTTTTAATGAATTTTTTTTTATTGCAGTTTTTGAAAGTTCATATATATATAAATGTTTTAAAAAAAATCCTACTGTCATTATCTTGTATCATTAAGGAGTAAATTTATAATTAAATTATGTAAACAAAAGCATGCGGTAAAGCAAGGATTTATATAGTAGGATCCTTGGGTAAAGTGTTTGATAATATAAATATGTCGGAGGGGCTTATCTATCAATCACTGTGTTAATTACATGTGTCCAACTGTTCACTTCTGACCACAACATAATTATTAGTTCATTTATATTTTTCATATCTACAATTATATATGAGATGGTCTCCTGTTTGGAACTTTAGGCATTTTTTAAAGATTTTTTTACTCAAAACAAAAGATATATGTAAATTGTAGGACAAATTTTGATTTTTCAAAAAGTCTGTTATGGAAGAGTCCATTTTCAGAAGGAGTGTTGTCTTCTGCCTTATATATGTAAAAGAATAATTTTACTTTTTATTTATACTATTGCATAAAATGAAGAAACATGAATTAATAACATCCTCTTGGTAAAAAAAGATGGATCCGTTTATTTTAATGTTAATATGTTCTTGTTAATGATCACAACATGTAACTTGTCACCCTTGTGTTTGTTTGATCTGGAAGGAGGAGGAGCTTGTCCATATTAACTTGCTAGCTTCCAGATGTGGGTCAGACCTGTGACGTCAAACTCCCGCCAAAATGCCAAAGAAGTGCTGTTTAGGGATGGACAGTGCACAAATAATGCAAAAATAATAGCTTTAAGTGTATAAACACACAAACTGTGTGGTTCCTCTGATCAATTAAAGATGTAAGGTCACTTCTGAGGTGTTCCCAGTGGGATTTGAAGGTCTATTGCATATTGACAGGGACCAGAAGTGGGATATATAGTTTTGTGGCAATTTTGCATGTTTTATTTACATGAAAATTATGAACTTAAATGAAAATTAGCACCTTTATGGGTGCCCCTAAGGACTTGAATTTGATATATAACTGTTGAGAGGGATATCTTCTACAAAACCGTGTCCCAGTTTTTGGATAATTTGTTTCTTAAAAAATGTATGGTTCTTGAAAGAACAAAGGGGAAACAAGATGTTGGCATCCAACAGATGAAATAGTTTATTTAAGGATTGGAGGCATATATCAAAAATTTGAGACACGGTTTTGTAGCTTGTGCATGGTTAATTAAAGGGCTGAAAACAAAATTTAAGTGGGTGTTGACATGAATGTGCTATTTTTATCCAAGCTGATACAGTGCATTTTTTGTATTTTATTAGCCATAACTTTTTTATTATTAACTGCATATTATATAAATTAATTAAGATAGATAAAGTCACATTTTAGCTACAAGATGAATCTTGAATTTTAAAAATCCATCAAGTATTTGCTGAGATATGAACCTTCAAAGACTCTTGATTGGAGTGAAAAAAAATCAGACTGTTGTGCTACCTTAAATAATCACTTTACGATTTGGCAGATGAAGATCAGGTTTTATTAGTAGTTCTTTTGAACCCGATCTGTCAACTCTGTCATGCAATGTAATAAGTAAACAAACCTCCTAACTTTATCACAAGGACTGTTGATGATGGAATTTTGCACTAGTTTTTTTGTAATCAAACTTACTTGTCACAATACAGTTTTTACATAATAACGATAACATAAATGATCCATGAGGAGCGGTGTTGATAAGTTTTTTTTGTCCGAATTTAAATTTATGGAGGGTATTCCTACTTTTGTTATAATATATCTTTATTCTGATAACCTTTGTTGATACATTGACTACGGTTTTTACATGTCAATGTTAAGATTACATTAGTTGATACATTGACTACGGTTTTTACATGTCAATGTTAATATTACATTAGTTGAAGTGACATAGATAAAAACAGGTTCGTGCAAGTTTATTATGAATACAAATTGATTTTTTTTATTGTGCTTGTCGATGCATTTTCATACCCTAGTTACTTCACTCATTTTCTTTGTTGTTTTTGAATTGTTTAATACAGTTTTATTGTACTTACACCAAACTATTTAAAATGGATTTACTTCGATTGAACAGATTGAATACAACCTGGTCTTTTAAATAAAACTTGAACTGAATACCTGATTTAAGACAATTGTACTGTAATTCGAACCATTTTAATGTTTTCAAAACATTGATATTTGTACAAAAACATATTTTTTTTTTCACATAACAATGAATTCTAATTGTATAAAATCATGAGAGGAATAGAAGGTGTACTGGTGTGGTTAACACATATTTCAACTGAGAATATTTGACGATTTAAACAAGTGTTGCCTGAGGGCAAGTGTGGACACAGAAATGTGCTGTCCAAAAGGCAAGTGTGGATGTCAATATTTCATATTATTTAACTTAAAAAAAAAAAAAATCATGGCCACAGGGGTCCTGGATTTTTTTTTTAATAAAAAAAATACACTATGCAGAAAACTACAGAGTGAGCAACACGAACACCACTAAAGACTATGGATGTGCTCTGATCTATGGTTTAATTCCAGGACCTGCTTATTGAATTCTAAAGAAGATATTGTGTTTTAATTAAAACGTAGATATCAAATTGAGTGTGCACGAGACGTTTCTGGAATAATCGTCATCAAGTACGCTCAAAATTTTCAGAATAAAGTCCAATGAAAGGTCACACTTCCCCCCTAAAAATCAATTTTCAATTAAATCGATTTCATTGTTTTTTGTTTTTGCTTGTTTGTTTGTTTAGTTTTTTTTATGACTAATAAAATTCATCTCCTTTTTTCCCTTTTTTTCTTGTTTAAATCAATGATCAACGATATTCCAGAATCAAACAAATGAATAAATATAACATAGCATCTTTCCTTTACATTGTCAAGATTCTATATTTATAAACTATTGACCTGAGTAACCTTGCTAAACAATGCGGGTTCAGTGTGTTTTAAATCGGTCATTAAATCAGGACGCTCATTATTGTCCAAGATAAAAAATACATCGCTAAAATTAGCTGTGTTCTAAAACTTCAATTCATAAATTAAAAAAAAAATTCAATTCATAAATTTATATATATAGAATAGAAATCGGAGATATTTCGTCATAAAACTTCACACATCATATTTCTTGAAGACAAACATAAACTTGTATTGCATTTATCAATATTTTATGAGTACCAACAGTTTTTTCAACACCGTATCTGTTCACGTGACTACACATGCTACTCACAATGACCCGTGACCCAGATTAGCAGGTGTCAGGAATATTTTCTGTATATGGTATATAATCAAAGTAATAAAGTTTGCAAATCATCCCTACGTTGCAATCGCCTAAGCATACATGTCTAGGTTTAGGTTTATGGTGTTTAACGCCACTTTCAACAATATTTCAGGTATATCGTGGCGGTTAGTTTTACTGGTGTCAGAAACCGGATTACCGCGGTAGAAAACCACCGACCTGTCGCAAGACACTGACAAACTTTATCACATAATGTTGTATCGAGTACACCTCGCCATGAACGTTTCTGAATTCAACTACCATACGATGACGATAACGACGGCCCCTCTAAGAATACAAGACTAATTTGAACTTTTGTCTTAAAATAAGAAAAGGAACAATTCATCCATCGGCCCATTCCAGCGACCCGTACTACCAGTTTGTTGATTTATTGTTGCTAAGGGCTGTGTTCGATCATCAGTATTATTGAAATCCTAAAATACTCTAGTACTGCTTAAACAACATTCAATTAATCATCCAATCAATCATATGTACAAAAAGTATCGTTAGAAAAGTTGAGGATGACAAAGCGGTAGTCAGAAACCGTAAATAGAAGAAGGGCAGACAACTCAATGGACAAAAGAAAAAAAACAAAAGGACAAAAACAATAATCTACAAACCACGACACAGATAACTGAAGATGGAGCAACATGAACTCCACTAAAAACCAGGGGAGAACTCATGTGCTCTGGAAAGGTAGGCAGTTCCTGCACCACTAATGGCCGCCGTCGTGTTACTCTTGCTACAATCGCGTAACTACTCGGCCATTCTCGCTACCCTGCAAATAACCTCGTATGCATTAAGCGTATAAATCGCACTACTTTTCACATATGTCAGTTACATGAAAGTTTGATAAAGTTATATTTTAAGCAATTTTCTATATTTCAATTATTTTCATGGATAAAAGTTAAAGTTTTAATTAGTTTTGCATGATTAGATTTTACTTAGTATGTCTTCCATATTAGATTTTCGTGGACTATATTTTTGTGCGGCTTATATATAATTAACTTCCGGCAAACAATTTAAGAAGAATTTCTACTATCTACGTACGAGGTTATTTGCAGGGTAGCGAGAATGACCAAGTAGTTATGATTGACTCTTGCTACAAATCCGGTGATACGTTATGAATGAAATAGACAAGCCAACGAAATCAGATCAGCATTTATCTTCTTTTTTTTTTACCAAATTTATTAATGTCACACAGAAAATGTTTAGATTTTATTGTGTTTACCAGGACAACTCCTAGGCATAAATCAATAAGTTGGTAAAATCCAAGAAATTCGGAATATTGCAACAACAACAAAAAAAAAACAGCCCAAAAAGAGACACAAGTTCTATCCACAACCCCTAATTTAAGTTTCTTATTTTTGATGCTTGGGTCAGTGTACTATAATGATGTTTTACTGCATTTAAATGTAGAATGAAAGCTTGTAAAACGTCTCAGTTGAACATCCATAAATGTGTTTATGTATACAGTTCTTCTGATAGTATCTGAGTTAATGTTTCATCAAGAGATTTAAATGACTCAAAATTAAATTTGTATTACTTATAAAATTGTAGACTTACGCTTTGTAATCATACAATCGTGAAGAAATAAAATAAAATGTAAATTCAACTATGTAGATTTCAATAGATACGTATTTTTGTGGGTAATATTAATACAGGATAATAACCTTCCAATATTTACACTTTATGCAAGGCTGAATAAACTAAATCAAGTTTTCTGTACGAATCACTGAGCTCAATATATATATATATATATTACAAAATAAAACTTGCTTGTAAAATATACTTACTAATTTTAATAGGTTTTCTGAGTCATGTATTTCACTACACAAATATATTCATCACACGAACGAGGATATACGAAATCAACGTTGCACACCAGGATCTATACTTCAATAGATATAAATTATGTTTATTGGGAATAATTTAATGGTTTATTAGATATATTTCTTATAATGATTCGTAAGGTACACCCTGATGTAGTGCTATACACTTACCTCATCACAGAAATCAAAAGTAAGAAATATTAGGAGATATCAAAGGGGTAACTAGGGGCCGTAAATCGTGGTAGTACAGACAATACAATGACCAATCCATTGTGGACATGAAAATGTCAAAAAACTTTATTCATACTTCCCATTTCACTACGAACCGCAGATTGTTTAAGAAATAAATCATGGAAGCCAGAATGTGTTGGGAGTTTTAACATGGATTGGCGGATAAAATTTACTAATATCCGCCAATCCATGTTAAAACTCAAAACACATTCTGGCTTCCATGATTTATTTCGATTCTGATATATCTAAGAGTACAAATAGGGTAGTATACTTTGATTGGAAGACGGTAATTTATATTTACGCTTGCGGTAAATGTTGCACACAATTTATGTAATTCGAATAATACTGCGCCCTCTATCGGCATTCGGGTTACAATTTATGCTGTAAATGGAAAAGTCGGTCACATTCACCGGCGCATGTGCTAATGAGATTATACGAAGAAATAATTCTGTTTTTTTTAACAAAAGGAAAGAGTGAGGTCATGTTAGAATATTGATTATAATGTCCTTTCAATTAATGAACATGCATAACAAATAGGACGATCTTTCTTTTCTTGTAAATTTGTTCCATTGTTTCATTTGGGCGAAATAGAAAATATACAACAGGCCTTAATGATCATAAATGTTTCGGAATTTGTCGTTGCTTTTCTGCTCATTGTAAAACTAGAAACATAATCATTTCTAGTTTCTTTTACTTGTGGAAATACTGATCACTTGACATTACACAACGATCAATCAATAACCATTGCGACTTATACCACTAATAAATAGGGTTAGTGTCATGATGCTTAGCGCCACTTTCAACAATATTTCAGTGATATTGTGCCTGTCAGTTTTATTGGTGGAGGAAACCGGAGTACCCGGAGATAACCACGGACCTGCCGCAAGTCACTGACAAACTGTATCACATAATGTTGTATCGACTACGCCTCGCCATTAGCGGGATTCGAACTCCCAACTTTAGTGGTGATAGACACTGATGGCATACTAGGTAGTTGTAAATCATACGAACACAACCACGACGGCCCCACTAATAAATAAGCACTATAAAACAATCACCATGGTAATCAGCATCTCTCAAAACCACTCATTATTATAAATAACTGAAGAAAATTCGTGACAAAAATCTACCCCCAATTTATTGTGAAGCAATACAATGACACGTGACAATACAATGACACGTGACAATATAATGTTGTGATGTCTGTAACGTTTACCGCATAAAAAACGATGTTAGGTTCGTCTTCACCTCCAGTTGCTTGTAGGAGGGTTAATGTCTGAGTTACTTATTTGTGTGTGTTGGCGTATAGTGGTGTAAAACACATATTGTGTATTTTTGTTGTTTGTCTTCGTCTTCCCAATGTTGCTAGTTTATCTGGATTGTCAATTCTTGATTGCCCCTTCGGTTTTCTCTAACAAAACGATTAATAAATATCATGTATTGTTTTGCAAATAATATAACAAACTCTTAACAGAAATGTATTTATTTTGTATTGCAGGTGCTTTCCTCATTCCATACCTCATATGTGTCATTGTCGGAGGTATACCTCTATTTTACTTAGAGGTAGCGGTTGGACAATTTATGGGAATAGCAGGTCTTAATGCCTGGAAGATCTGTCCATTATTTCAGGGTATGTATGTTTTAATTTTAGAGATCTTTGTTTGTAAGTAATGTCATTGCTATATATTATTAAGTGTCACAGTGTATTGATTGTAGCAGGGGAGATGGTTTGGTTTAGGTTTATGGTGTTTAACGCCACTTTCAACAATATTTCAGTTATATCGTGGCCGACAGTTTTATTGGTGGGGGAAACCGGAGAAAACCACCGACCTGTCGCACGTTACTGACAAACTTTATCACATAATGTTGTATCGAGTACACCTCGCCATGAACGGGGTTCGAACTCATATCTTTAGTGGTGATAGGTATTGATTGTCCAGGTAGTTGTAAATCCAACTTTCATTAGATCACGACCATGACGGCCCCCAGGGCAGATAGAAAGGAGAGTTTAGCATGTACTGGATGTACACTGACAAGATCGCAATGTTCGCTCGCAGGATGTAAACAACACAACTATATTTATTCCTTTTTTGTTAATTTTTCGAAATAAATTACATGTATGTATATTCTGTTGTATCTAAATATAGTATATTCGTATTTACATTTCTAATTAAGTAAAAATATTAATTGTGCAATTACGGTGCAAAAATTCCAAACCGCAAACGTTGGGCTTTTAGAGGTGAAATATTGGAAGTAGGGCCATCACATAAAATATATGGAAATAGTTTAATTAGATCAATAATCGTACATGTAATTGACTTAAATGCAAAATTAATCCGTTGCTATATAAGAATAAGTACTACAGTATCATGCCAAAAGTGAGTGACGTTTTAAAAAAATCCCTATATAATCAACCAAAACCATATTTTTTCAAAAAATAATGGTGAAGTCATTTCTGGATAGATTTTAACAAAATTTTCACCAAAACATTCGGAATTGTCTATATTTTGATTGTTTATTTGCTCGTTATGTTTATATGAGTGGTTTTTATTTGTACACAATATAAAGAGGATTGTTAATTTTTAGGATTTATCTTTAGTTGAAATATATAGGAAAATCAAAGTCAATTTTTATTTGTTATGTTTAAATTATGTACAAATGAAAACTACTCATATAAACATACTGAGCAAATAAACAATCAAAATATAGACAATTCCGAATGTTTTGGAGAAAATTTTGTTAAAATCTATCCAGAAATGACTTCATCATAATTTTTTGAAAAAATATGGTTTTGGTTGATTATATAGGGATTTTTTTAAAACGTCACTCACTTTTGGCATGATACTGTGTATCTCTATAAATTCAAAAACATTCATTTTCGTCTTTGTAGGAGTGATCATGTCTTATTTACGTTATTTGTGTTTGTTTACATGTAGTGGTGTCTGACACACATTGTTTTGTGTTTTTGTTTATTTTTCTTCATCTTGTGTATCCTACGTTGCCAGTTTCTCTTGAATTGTAGTCCGTTTTCATTGCCCCTTCGGTTTTCTCTAACATTTATTTCAATTTCGATCAATCTGATTTTTTTCTTTATATCTCAACTTGACCGACAAATTTCAAATATGGCGGTAATCGCGTTGTTTTAGAAAGCTGAAGGCTAAGAATTTACATCTAACATTTAAATGGCGTTGTAAGACTTATGACATATACAAAGAAGGACGGCGTTGAATACTTGTAATGGCATTCAACCTTGTAAAATATATATGACATCTCAGATGTTTACATTAAAATGTTAAACGTACAGTACTTGATATCGAGTTACTTTTAATAGCTTTATGGTATGACGACTTTGATTTCTAAAGATTACGTGAAAATCTAAAGTAAGGGTCAGCTTACATAATTTTGTAAAGACTGCACTGAAAATAAATCTGGCGTCACGATCAGATATCTACGTTCTTCTTAAAATAGCTTTATGAGCCCAAACCTCCCATCTTAATGATATGATGCGCTAATGTAAGTATTTTCCACGTGTGTGTAAAATGCAAACCTTCACATATAATTTGGAGATCAACGTTGTGATAAAAAAAAAAAATGCCGGAATCTTGAAATCTCACTAAGTGCGCACAACGGGTTTCTGTAACAACATTCACCAGTTTGTACACATACTCAAAAAAAAAGAACACTACAGCAAATAAATACGCATTCTTAATGGACAATTTTAGATTACGACTCTGAAGTTTTATGATCGTGACTCCAGATTTATTTTCAGAGCAGATATCTTTAGTGCACATGACACGTTTCTGGAATAACCTTCATCAGGTACGCTCGAAATCGAAAGATTGGAAAGACAAATAATTTAAAGTTTTTGGAGCAATAAAACCAAATGGCTTAACCAGGATGCCCAAAATTAGCTAAGGTCACCTGTGGGAGGAGAACCTTAGTTTTATTAATAATTACATTATTTTAGGAACTGACCCCGCTACTTTTTATGGAGGTGCATGTGCTAAGCCAAAAAAGTTAGCAGTCATTTGATGTGTGTTAGATACTATAGTAGTATAAATATACTGCCTTTAGTTGAGGGTGATATTTTTTTCTTCTTGTGGTAATCTACCGTAACACCATCAACCAAAGGCAGTATGGTTTATATTATGCTGAATTCCCTTCGGAGGGTGATATTGTGGAGGGTGGTATTGCGGAGGGTGGTATTGCGGGATGTGGTATATCCTTGCAATACCACCCTCTGCTTTGGTGGGTGGGGTTAAGAAAAGTTAGAGAAAAATACCACATCCACATTTACCAATGAAATTGCCGAATTATCAAATAAATTTGCATGAAGTATAATATAGGTATATATTGCGCCTCTGTTTCTAAGATAGCTCGATTTGTTTTTTGAATTGTTCCTACAGTGTGGTATTGTTTGTTTGTTTTGATTGTATATCTCATTTTGTATTAATTGCAGGTATTGGTATTGCGACAACAATCATCGTGTTCTTCCTGAATTGTTACTACAACGTTATTTTAGCATGGGCCTTCTACTACTTTTTCAGTTCATTTACCACTGAGCTTCCGTGGGCAAAGTGTGGTCATGATTGGAACAAACATTGCATCGAATTTGATGAATTCAAACGTGATTGTAATAAAACGGAGAATGCAAATTATACAATATGTCTGAACACAACAGAATTAAAGTTAGATCCAGTTACAGAGTTTTGGGAGTAAGTCAAACTGGTTGTTTTTGCCACCTTAAGCTACTTTTTTCCTTATGGCTTTTAATTTTTGTTTTATTGACATTTGAAATAAAAAAAATTATAGCAAACGAATGCTGATTTATAAACGAAAAACTGAAAAATCAGTTTTCACATATCAGTAGATATCTTTTTTGGCTGTATTTGTGTTGGTCCCTAAAACGTATTTATAAATATAAATATATAAAAATGAAAATATTAGACAAACAACAATGTTACCTGATTTTATCAGAACGTATAGTATGTGGATTGGTTAGCGTGCTCGTCTCGAATGCGTTACACTGTGGGCTCGAACCTATAACACTGTGGGCTCGAACCTATAACACTGTGGGCTAGAACCTATAATACTGTGGGCTCGAACCTATAATACTGTGGGCTCGAACCTATAACACTGTGGGCTCGAACCTATAACACTGTGGGCTCGAACCTATAACACTGTGGGCTCGAACCTATAACAGGTCAAACCTAAGGCAATAAAATTGGATGTTTGCTGCTTTTCCGTTAAGAACGTGGCATTAAGGAGTAAGAACAAAGACTGGTTGGTTCGGGATCAGGATAATGTACCTGAAAGGAGCGACATGTCTACCAAAGGTCTGTTGTCAGCTTGCACTATACAAAATACAACTGTCTGTCCACTACAAAACTAACATCATCATTGCATCAACATATAATGAATTATTGCCATGATATTGCTGACAAATTCTTCACTTGGTGTTAAACTACAATCACTCGCTCACTAATCATAGGTAATGGTACATAAAATCACATATGAATAGAAACTATGAGTGTCAATTAAGTTTGAATGGTTGTGAAACCCACTCCTGTTCATCAACATAAACAAATCAAACATTTGTGTTCTTTCAGAAACAAAGCTCTTGGCATATCAAATGGGATAGCTGACATGGGAGTAGTTAAGTGGGACATGTGTCTCTGTTTACTGTTTGCATGGATTGTTGTATACTTGTGTATTTGTAAAGGAATTAAATCTTCTGGAAAGGTATTTAAAATTTAGCTTACATAGTTATTATTACGAAAAGTTTTGCAGATACCAAAAAGGGGTAACCAGAATCCGTAAACCGACGAAGGACAGATAACACAATGACCAAAAGAAAAAGGACAAATGGACAAACAACGATCTACAAAACATTACACAGAAAACTAAAGATCGAGCAACACGAACCCTACTAAAAACCGGGGTGAAACCAGGTGCTCCGGAAGGGTAGTAGTTCCTGCTCCACCAGTGGTAACTGTCGTGTTAATCTAGATACAAACCACGTGACAAGTTCCATGATAACTGCCCAAACTCTGACATCAACCTTCATTTTATCAACTGAACATATAAAACATTAAGGTGATGATTGGACACCAATAACTACCTGTTTGTCTGGTCCATGACATAACATAATCAAAACTATGTCAATAATGAACTGCTTTGTTTGTTTGATGGTTTAACAACTTACAACAATATTTCAGTTATATCGTGGTGGATAGTTTTATTGGTGGAGGACACCGGAGGACCCGGAGAAAACTACTGACCTGCCGCAAGTCACTGACAAACTTTACCACATATTGTTGTACACCTCGCCCTGGTCGAGATTCGTTCTCACAACATCAGTGGTGATAGGCACTGATTGCATAGGTAATTGTAAATCCAACTAACATACGATCACGGCTACGACGGCTCCAATATTGAACTGGAGATTATTGTAAAAAGAATATTAAAACTTCGTTTTTGCATGTTCAGTGTACATAGCGTCGACGTACAAATTTATCCAAACGGATATTAATCTGTGTTTTCTAATTTTAGGTCAATCGAAAAGATAAGACTCGGGGAAAAATTCTCTAAATAATTAAAATGCCACTTTTTTTTCATGTAATCAAAGGGAAATAACTCGGAAACGATTAAACTAAAACACCAAAATAAAACCACACATATTTATAGCACAATGGCTATTGTTTTTCAATTTCGAGACGAACGGAATTCCCTCTTTTTCTCATTATTTAGGATTTAATTAATTTTGCTAGAGGGGGTGGGGGGAGGCAACAACCTTTGCAATCCGCGCCTATCACCACTGAAGTTGGTGAGTTCGAATTCCGTTCAGGCGAGGTGTATTCGATACAACATTATTCGATAAAGTTTTTAAGTGACTTGTGGCAGGTCGGTAGTTTTCTCCGGGTACTCCGGTTTTCTCTGCCAATAAAACTGACCAGCACGATATAGCTGAAATATTGTTGAAAGTGGCGTTAAACACCATAAACCCAAAACATAATCAATTGTATGATATTTTCAGGTTATGTACGTTACAGCCACATCTCCATATTTATTCATGTTGGCACTTTTGATTAGAAACTCCTTACTAGAAGGTGCTGGGGATGGAGTTAAATTCTACTTGACTCCAGAGTGGGAAAAAATTGGAAGCATGCAGGTAATGTTGTCTAGTTATTTCCTGGAATCTTGGAAGTGAGAATGTATATATAGCAGAGTGATGTTGTAGCCATATATCTATTATACGTATTGTTCTACATGGCATGACAGAGTGATACGAAAATCATTGTAGTTGTCTGTTAAAGCGTTACACAACATACATACATGTACATTTAAAACGCAAATCTTATGGAATAACACCAGTTTTGAAGGTCGAGATAGATATTATCGATGAGTTGTGACTCTAGTGATAATCTAGGTCAGGACATTCAAAACTGAAGCTAATGTTTATATCATTATTTAACGTCATATAATATGACGTGACACTGACTGATCTTTTCAAGTACCATGGTTACTAGGTTGATACCGACAATATCACTCGGTGTGATCAAAAATATCAAATTTACCAATAAATACAAATAGCACAAAGAATACCGACCTCTTTTGTCATCACACAATGTGAATAATATGAGTCACATAGTACAATTATCCACCAGTGAGGATACACTGCGGTTGGTGAAGTTGCGAGTGCAAATTTGTGTCCTTTAAAAATTAGTATTTACAGAAAATTATTTATAATAAAGAATTTGAAATTACTGTTGTAGGTATGGGTTGATGCAGGAACGCAAATATTTTTCTCGTATTCAATTTCACTTGGAGCTTTGACTGCTCTCGGTAGTTATAATAAGTTCAACGATAACTCTTACAGGTAAGGGGAATAACTCCCACAACAATGCACAGCGTATAATGAAACTAATGTACTAAACCTTATAATACGTGGAAACACTTTTTATACAAAGATAACTTTTTTTTCCATTTTTCACATCAACTAACCGTATTACATTTATTTTTGATTTAGCTTAGTCTGTATTAATACATGTATTTAGTCGATTTAATATCATATACTTTCGTATTGTGTTATTTTCTCATAAAGTTGGAAAATTATATTGATGAAGATATTATAGTCAAATACCACTGGGTCTGCATTTAAAATATTTGTTCCACGGAACATAGTTATTTTTAGCATGTATACGAATTTTTCATTAGTATACATATATACATGTAAGCAACTTATTTCCCCTTTTTTTCGTTTGAGTTTTTTGTTTAAGTTCTTTTTTTTTTTATGGGAAACGTATTTAACTGAAAACACCCTTTTTATATCAAAGTTAAAAATGAATACATGAAACTTAAAATTGTCAAAAGGAAAATAATATAGAAATCAAATATTTTGTTAAAAAGGTCAGAATACTAAATCTTTACATTTTTTTTACTAGAATTATGTTTCAGCACTACTTTGGAATATACCCTCTATGTATATTTCCCCTACACAATATCAATTAATATACTAAAACAACAATAACAGTATTATTAACCATATAACTAATCTTTAATCTTACATTTTAATACAAGCATAAACAATTCATGTCTCTATTAATACTTTTCCCAATGTAGGTTTGGATAGATGCAGGAACACAAATATTTTTCTCTTACTCCATATCTATCGGAGCACTCACGGCCTTGGGGAGTTATAATAAGTTTCACGATAATGCATACAGGTATTATATTCACTTCAAGGTAATGTGTAGTATGTTGGGGATTGCATGTGTATTTTGGTGTTTTGTCAGTCACATATATATGTGGGCATTCAGTAGCTGCTACCATACTAAAATGACAATAGCATCCATTTAACCTTATAGCTATATCAAGGTAACGAATGCGCAATGCATATTTATATTGGGATATGTACAACACTTTCCCAACGTACATTTGGATAGACACAGGAACACAAATATGTTGTTTTTTTCTTTTCCATTGTAAGTTTAGATAGACACATTCCTGAACACTAATATTTTTTTCCTTTTCATTGTAAGTTTGGATAGACACAGGAACACAAATATTTATTTTACTTTCCCAATGTAGGTTTGGATAGACGCAGGAACACAAATATTTTTCTCTTATTCCATATCAGTCGGAGCACTCACGGCCCTGGGGAGTTACAATAAGTTTAACGATAATTCATACAGGTATTAGTATGCTCTTCAGTCTAATATGTAGTACTGCATGTGTATTAAAGTTTCTTATTTATATACGAGCCTTCAAACTACTAACACATCTTGTAACTCAACAACACTCTTCTCTTATCATCTGTTCTTCACTTACTCTTCCTCTGTCTGAATTACCTATATTTTGAACGACTGATATTTGAAAAAAAATTCATGACACCCGCAGGTCTGTGATCGAATACGGTAATATATTCTTTGTCGCACGAATTTTCCTAAATATTGCACTTGTTCTTTATATGCCCATTCCTTACCATTCCGCATTGAAAACCCAATACTATACTCTCTCATGAAAATTTGAATGTATTATTAAGTCTCTGCCTTTCTCGGGGACGTCGTGGTCGTGATCGTATGGTAGTTGGATTTACAACTACCTATGCAATCAGTGCCTATATCACTAACGTTGTGAGTTCAAATCCTGCTCGGGCGAGGTGTACTCGATACAATATGTGATAAAGTTTGTCAGTGACTTGGGTCAGGTCGGTGGATTTCTCCGGGTACTCAGGTTTCCTCCACCAATAAAACTGACCACCACGATATACCTGAAATATTGTTGAAGGTGGCGTTAAACACCATAACCCCAACTAACCCCCTAGCATGTACATGTAATTGGTTAGTATTACATAAACGAGGTTAAACATATTTTAGGCATTTCTTAGCTTTTGTAGAGGGAAAGGTTATTGTATGATTAGATATCATTTGTTGTATGTTGTCTATATTACAAGAAAGAGGTTGTAGATATTCCATGTTGGAAGAACAGGGTCGAGTTTGTTTACTCTTTTATTATAGTTATAAATATCTATTAAGGTTATTGTTATTTACATTGAGTAGAAGGAATATGAACAAAAATATACACAATAACAAACTTCAATATTTATTAGAATTGAAACGTCTTTTATTGTACGGAATATGCCATGATTGGATGAAAATAGCATGAACTCAAAATGATTGATTGATTGATTGATTGATTGATTGATTGATTGATTGATTGATTGATTGATTGATTGATTGATTGATTGATTGATGCTTTCACTTCTGGCGAGCAGTATTTCAGTTATATTTTCTCCGCAATATTCGGATAAGATTCGATCACAAGTGTAACTCAATACTCTACCAAAACAAAACAAAAATCAACTATATCAAATATACCACGTTGTCGGAACAGTTTCACATTAAAAAAAAAAAGTCGTAACAACAGATACAATCATTATCCCTAACTCACATATGCATCAGGGGCCCGGGTGGCTGAATGAGTTAGGTCGCTGTAGGGCCCGGGTGGCTGAATGAGTTAGGTCGCTGGATCTAACAGCTCATACAAGAATATCCCCAATACGGCGTGGGTTCGCGCCCGGCTTTGTAAATTACAAAAAAGGTGCACTCGTCTCACAGCCGCAAGTGATAAAGTTTACCAGTTACTTGCCCATGGTCGGTGGTTCTCTAGAGGCTACGAGTCCCCGCATCCGGTTGTTGTACGAAATTACGGATTTTTACGAAATTAATTGTAATAACAATCCAATTTTCAAGAAACAGTGTAAAGAAATCGAAAGTCGCATAAAAAGACAAAGCAAATGACATAAACAAAGTAATG
>MJUT01062496.1:125211-136714 GCA_002080005.1 Gigantidas platifrons | reverse complement strand
ACCAGAAAAGACTTTCAGAAAATACAGTACAGTACAAAACAACTTTATTTAAACTTTTAACAAGTCAAGTTAATATTTAAAATCAGAAATAGCAACAGATCAACATTTAAAACATTTCAGAAGTTTAAAATGTCCAAGTAAAACCACTTTAATGTTAAGAGCACGGACAACATAATTTAATTAAGAAATAATAGGTACGTTAAAAAGACGACATTTCTCATGATTCAAGACAACATTTACACAATCAATACGATTTTTTGGGGAAATTTTTCAACCCAGCGCATTTCATGTGTTGCCATTCCAGACAACCATCACATGCTAAGCTGCCCTCTGCATGCAAATTTTTCTTGCAAGAGTAGCATAAATACTTCACGTTATAAAAAAAAAAAGTGAGGCCAATTGATTTTTCAGAAAGTCCCACGAATCCTTTTCAAAGTACTTTCTTATTTGTTGGATGTTGACATTTTCGTCAAGTAATTTATATGATAGATCGAGTTGAACAAAATTCTTTTCTTCAAATTTACTTGAGTTTAATTAATTCATAGCCCCTGGTGTGAACCGATTTATAGTTACGGGAGATTCCGATTTTATTATAAATTTCGTATTTTTCCGGTGAAATCCATAATTTCGTATACAACCGGATGCGGGGACTCGTAGCCTCTAGAGGCTCCGCGTCCCCGCATGCGGGGACGCGGAGCCACTGCCTTGATTGATTGATAAAGTGTTTGTTGCCAACTTATTTTAGCTATATTATGGAGCGAATTTATAATTATATTAAAGGGGGAAATTATGTAGGGGAAAAATTACATACCTATGGGTATTTTCGAATTCTGCGATTTCACCTCATTTTATATATTTTCTACCAGTCGGTTCAACTTCAAGTTTGGGGACCATGTTGAGACCCATTTGACCAAAAAAAATACAATCGATTCCAACGTTATGCCTTCATGAGCACTCTTCAGCAACTGCTTTATCAACTGTGACACTTTCATCAAATAGGTTTCCTTTTCAAAATAACTCTGTTGTGCATAAAGCCAGTTTTAGAACTAAATAAATACAACCGTTAAAATCAGTTTCCCCTGTTAGTTACTGAACTATTGTTTTTAATAGCAGAGTTCGAAAATTTCTTGGACTTCTTTTAGCATATTTATGTATACATGGTATTGTCCAGTTTTGCCAGATAAATACTTATTTTAAATAAATGTTTGGGAAAGTCAGTAGAAGTATCATGTAAACTAGATTCGTGTTGTGCTAAAGGTTAAAAAATTGTCAAGCTTATGTTAAAATTATCTACAATTTTACAGAGATGCTATTATATTTGCTGCAACGAATAGCGGGACGAGTATCTTTGCTGGGTTTATCATCTTTACCATTCTTGGAAACATGGCTTTCGAACAAGGCGTGTCAGTTGCTGATGTTGCTGAATCAGGTATGTAGATTTGTATTTAGTATTTAATATTTAATACACATACATGTATATAAATCAACAGTCACGAATTATGATATGCCAGTTTCAATATCAAAGGCATATGGGACAAAATATTTTGAAGTATATTATCTACATAGCTCAGAATCCTAACTCAGTGCGTGATAGTCAGAAGATAGGAGTAAAGGGTCGGACACAAATATAAAACTAGCAATAACAGTATAAACATAGGTAAAACAAAGCAAACCAAAAATACGAGAATGAGATCGAGGTGCTCCGGGAAATAATATCAAGTTCCGGTTCCACAATAAAATGAAGGAAAGAAAATTCATATTGTATAAACTTAAGATGCTTTGATTTCCGTTTCTTGACTTATTGCTTATTATGAGACGGGCGACAGTAGACAACAAATAATGCTGTATCTGTTAAATTTCTCACATTACTACAGGTTTGTAGTTTAAAATGTCCTAACATAACTATTTTATTACTTTGCAGGACCAGGTCTAGCATTTATTGCTTATCCCAAGGCAGTAACAAACATGCCTGGTGCACCAATATGGTCAGTCCTGTTTTTCTTGATGGTCATCCTACTAGGATTGGACAGTCAGGTAAATATGCTTTCTTGATATATTTCAAAGGTAACATGAGCCATTTGGAGATGTTTTGTAATCAGATTGGCATCAAATAATTTTAGAAAATAAATAGAGGCTGTCACAACAGTTTTAGCACAATATAAAAAAAAATGAGTATAAACATGGTAGCATTTTCTTACAAATCTGCATTTCTATATCCGCAGGTTGTGGATGATGGAGGACATTTAAATTTGGGTCTTTCGGGTCACAATAAGGAACGGCTCATCGTAAACAATAATTGATGTCATTTTTGGACGGTGCCAAACTCCTTGCACATTGAAGACTACTATCGCAGATTTTGACAAAACAGTATAGGCCCAGTGAATTATTGCCGTTACAAAACAGTATAGGCCCAGTGAATTATTGCCGTTACAAAACAGTATAGGCCCAGTGAATTATTGCTGTTACAAAACCTTAAGTGTTTGTCAATACCTATTACTTCATTCTTTACAATGTCAGTAAAATGTCAATTCTCCGGTTGTATCATTCCCTCCATCATTTCTGTATATTATATGTATATTGTTGAAATTGTGCTCTTTCTGAATATGAAATATGAATATTCATAAAATATTTGCCGCTTTACTAATCAACCAAATAATTTTTCTGTGTTTTTTTTTTTAATTTTGATTATGGTTTGTCGTATTTTTTTTTCTATGAAACCAAATTATTTTTCTTTGTGTACCTTTCTTATTTTGTTTTGTTTGCTTGTATCATTTTCTACTGAAATGAGAGAATATAAGTTTATTTACAACTGTTCATTAATTATAGTTTGTCGGTGTAGAAGGCGTGATCACAGCTGTGGTCGACCAATGGCCAGGCTACTTACGAAAGGGTTATAGAAGAGAAGTGTTCATTGGCTGTGTGTGTATTCTAAGCTTCTTCGTTGGAATTCCGATGGTGATGAATGTAAGTATTATCATTTTTACAAGTAATATCAATTTAGAAAAAAAAGATGAAATTAAAAAAAAAAGCCATAAAAACATAGAAACAATGTCTAAACATTAAACGATAAACACAAAATCACAATAAAGTACATACGCACAAGACGCAGCAACGAAACGGCAAACAGCAAGTACACCAAAGATTAAAGGATCGAACAACTCTTAATCCACTTAAGAAGAGTTTGAAGATATCAAAGGAGTATCAGAATCCGTAAATCAAAGGACAGACAACACAATGGCCAAAAGAAAAGAAGGACAGACAACACTATGGCCAAAAGAAAAGAAGGACAGACAACACAATGGCCAAAAGAAAAGAAGGACAGACAACACAATGGTCAAAAGAAAAGAAGGACAGACAACACAATGGCCAAAAGAAAAGAAGGACAGACAACACAATGGCCAAAAGAAAAGAAGGACAGACAACACAATGGACAAAAGAAAAGAAGGACAGACAACACAATGGTCAAAAGAATAAGGACAAACAACACAATGGCCAAAAGAAAAGAAGGACAGACAACACAATGGTCAAAAGAATAAGGACAGACAACACAATGGCCAAAAGAAAGAGGACAAACAACGAGCTACAAAACATTGCAAATAAAACTAAAGATCGAGTAACACGAATCCCACTAAAAACCGGGAGATGAACTCAGGTGGTCCTGGAGGGTAAGTAGTTCCTGCTCCGTTAGTGGTACCCGTGAGGGATAACAAATGTTCGAAATGGTAAGCTGCCCCGTGTCGTATACTGCATCGGTCGTTAAACAATGTAATGGCTCAATTCAGGAACGAATGATGTAGATTCTTTACACTGTTACAATTGTTAACGTTCTGAGCCACTGAAGCTGATTATTAAACTACTAACAGGTGGGGGAAAAACTAAATAAGATAATAAACACGTAGATATTAAATTTAGTGCGTATGACGAGTTTCTGGAATAACCTTCATCAGGTACACTCAAAGCCAAAATATTTGAAAACCAAATAAATTTAAAACTTTGTATAAAGTATAAAAAAATATATAATATCTCGTTTTTATACGCCCGTCTTGAGACGAGGTCGTATTGTGTGATTGGGTATGGTGGGAGGGTGGGCGGGCGTCCACACAAGTTTCCGCACAATAACTTTAGTTCTATATATCGGATCTTTACCAAACTTGGCTGCATGATTCCCCTGTAGAAGGGGAAGAACCCTATTTATTTTGGGATCATTAGATCAAATGTCAAGGTCACCGTTACTATAAATAGACTTTTTGACAACAGGCTCGTTTCCGCACGATAACTTTAGTTCTGTATATTGGATCTTTCACAAACGTGGCCACATGATTCCCCTGTGGATGAGGAAGAATCCTATTTATTTTGGGGTCATTAGGTCAAAGGTCAAGGTCACCGTTACTATAAATAGAATTTTTGACAACAGGGTCGTTTCCGCACGATAATTTTAGTTCTATACATTGGATCTTTCACAAACTTGGCCACATTATTCCCATGCGGAAGGGGAAGAACCCTATTTATTTTGGGGTCATTAGGTCAAATGTCAAGGTCACCGTTACTATAAATAGACTTTTTGACAACAGGCTCGTTTCCGCACGATAACTTTAGTTCTGTATATTGGATCTTTNATTTTGGGGTCATTAGGTCAAAGGTCAAGGTCACCGTTACTATAAATAGAATTTTTGACAACAGGGTCGTTTCCGCACGATAACTTTAGTTCTATACATTGGATCTTTCACAAACTTGGCCACATTATTCCCATGCGGAAAGGGAAGAACCCTATTTATTTTGGGGTCATTAGGTCAATTGTCAAGGTCACCGTTACTATAAATAGACTTTTTGACAACATGCTCGTTTCCGCACGATAACTTTAGTTCTGTATATTGGATCTTTCACAAACGTGGCCACATGATTCCCCTGTGGATGAGGAAGAATCCTATTTATTTTGGGGTCATTAGGTCAAAGGTCAAGGTCATCGTTACTAGAAATAGAATTTTTGACAACAGGGTCGTTTCCACATGATAACTTTAGTTCTGTATATTGGATCTTTAACAAACTTGGCCACATGATTCCCCTGTAGAAGGGGAAGAACCCTATTTATTTTGGGGTCATTACCATTATACCGTTTGATAATTTATATAGACGGACGTATTTTGTGATGCACACATTTCTTGTTATCAAGTAAAATTAGGAATTTGTATTAAGCACATTATTTTAAAATGACCCCACAAATAGTGACAATGACGTTTTACAGATTTGTGTTCAAAGACAATATTTAGATCAACTGTATTAGTCCGGTGTAGATATACATTTTACAACGTTCCTTTTACTTGAATTGATGTCACATCCATTCTTCTTTTACTTGTAGGGCGGAATGTACGTGTTCCAGTTGTTTGATTACTACTCCGGAAGTAGAATTATTTTGTTTGTGGCATTTTTTGAATGTGTTGCGGTGGCATGGATATACGGTAAATGTTATATAATATATGAAACTCGTAGTTAATTCTTAATTTGCTAATTTCAATTAAGGACGCAGAGATTGGTCGAAAACATACGGTAATTTTGCAATTTGTGTTAGGGATTTCGATATCACCTCTGTTTTTACGATTGTCCTATTAGAATTTAGAACTGTTCCGACAGTGTGGTATTTTTTTCCATCTTATTATACAATATCAATATAATAATTTACTTGAAGTCAAAATATTTTTACATAACTTTGCAAAACTAACAAATACAATCAATTTCTCTCTTGTTACTAGTGACATAGAAGGTAACTGAGGAATTTTCCTAGTTTTTTTTTTGTGACCACAACATAAAAAAAAACGTTCCGTAGCTACAATCGAAGGTAGACACATGCATGCATGTCAGATTTTGTTGTTTATTATATATTATTTAATTTTGGTGATTTGATTGCTTTAAAGGGACATTAAAGCTCGTTTTAACATATATATTTTCAACTCGTGAGGAAGGTTGTTTCCTTTCAATTTAATTGTAAAAACAATCCAAAAATACTTTGCATGCCCATATAATCCCTAATATCGTTAAAATATCACTTAAAAGGGTCGAAATGAATTTTTGTCCAGGAAGCAAAAATTCAATTCAAGGCAAAGACCGCAAGATATGACAGAATTATCAACGAATTATGTCACTTTTACAAAGTTTCATTGATAAAAACCTGGTTAATGTTTCATAAATATCATTTATTGAACCAATTGCAAGTTTTCATGAGATACAAAAAAAGCAACTGACAATTTATTATTATCTATACTAATTTCAGGTGTACAACGTTTCTATGACAATATTGAAATGATGGTGGGTTTCAGAATCAACCCCTATATGATGGTTTGTTGGACAGTCTTGTCACCAATTTTCTGCATGGTAATGTAGCTGATATCAGTTTTAGTGGTTAACTCTAATCCAGAGAAAAAAAACAAATCGCTACAGTAATATGCATGACCTTCAGTATCTTTATAATCATTCTATATAAACGTTAGAGAAATTCGAAGGGGCAATCAAGAATGGACAATCCAGAGAAACTGACAACATTGGGCACACAAGACACATGACAAACTAAACAAATACACAACACAATTTGTGTTCGACACCGCTGTACGTAAACAAAGAGGAATAACTAGGAAGGATGAGTATTTTTATAATGTTGAACATCTTATGGATTTACCCATGTACAGTTCAATATCTTAATCACAATAATAATATACCTTCAGTATATTATCATTCTAAGGTCTGAAACTAAAATACTCCGACTTTTCAAGAGGTCAAAATAGAATACAGGACACTAAAAATATATAACCTATCATTTCTACTACTGTTGAGACACTATCAGTCATTAGAGTGTCATCTTCCTACCAATCTATTTTTGTGCTGACATGCAACTATTGAAATACAATATACTTTTTTCAATTTATGAAACATTTCATTTTATTTGAAATAAAGCCACAACAAGTTTACTTAACTTACGTGTAAATAAAGTTTGTAGATACGAAAAGGGTAAGTTATCAGTAGCCGTAAAAGGGTAAGTTATCAGTAGCCGTAAAAGGGTAAGTTATCAGTAGCCGTTATTCGAAGAAGGACAGAAAACACAATGACAAACAATAATCTGCAAAACATTACACAGAAAACTAAAGATCAAGCAGCACGAGTATCACCAAAAACTGGAGATGAGCTCCAGTTTATTTCTGATATGCACGTTTTTGGTATGTCCTGTTCCACATAATTCTATTTATAGATATTGCTTACAGAGAGATGAGATTAATTCAAAGACTATCATATATATATTATATAATATAATTTTTGTAGTATTAAAATAATTATTTTTACAGGCCATCTTTGTGATGAGTACGATAAATTATTCAGAGCTGGATTATAAACGACCTTCAGGAACATATATATATCCACAATGGGCCGTTATTGTTGGTTGGACAATGGCAGCATTCTCGGCTATTTTTATTCCAATCATGGTGCCCATTCAGATTTGGAAATATGGCTTAAAAGCTGATGTAAGTTTACGTATAAAGTATATAGGACTCAGGTGCTCCGGAAGGATCTTTATTATCGGTGTCTATTAAAGATTTCTTTGATTTATTGTTTAGGATTTGGGGTATCCATTTTTCCTTTGTTTCTACGATATTTCGATCACATTTTGTAAATGTTCCGACAGAGTGTTATTTTTTTTCATTTTATTTATATTCATACTAAATTTATTTAAAAAAAACTGACCATCTTAAAATTAACATTTAACAATACACATTCATGTAAATCTTCTGGAAAGAAGATTTAGAATATGCTGAGAATTGTTTTCTTGTTGTGTTATGGTCAGCCCTTTTTGTCCTTTAATTTATGTAAACAAGATGAATATATGTAACCAAGACAAACTATGTAACCAGGACAAACTATGTAAACAAGCCAAATTTATGTAAGCAAGACAAAATATGTAAACAAGACTTTATGTAGACAGAATTTGTTATTATCTAACAAGACGCCAAACGATGAATGATTTAACTGATCAACAGTAACATGATCATGTCCTCCAGCAGATAGGTATTTCCAATAAAGTACGACAAAAACTGATAGAAATTTAAATACTGGCTTGAAACAGATGCACAAAGAGATGGCGGGGTTGAATCAGTTAATGGACAAACCAACCCTTTCTTCTCGATTGCTTGGTCTTCAGTGGCGATCAAACACATATAAACTAGCAATAACAACCCTACACATACCCCAAACAATCCATACATATGACGAACACATCATTTGACAGTTATAAAGCTGGATCATATTTCACTCTTCACTAATTATTGCTTACTCTTAGAACTAAGCAAACACTTGGAGCTTGTAATATCATTTGGCATAAATTATGACATTTTTCTTCCAATTTCAGACTTTATTCCTCTTGCTAAAGCCTCAAGGACTCAAAGATCATCAACAAAGACCCCAAGACCAAGGGGAGGTTACACTAGACAATTTTGTTGCAAACCGGCAACAAAGTTATCTAGCAAGATCAACCATGCCTCCACCAGAAGGATTATACACAAAGCGTGAAGAACCAGGCATACAAAATCCCAGCTTCCAAATGGAAAGATTGTGATCATGCCCAAATTTAAACTTGACAAATTTCCAATTATCTTCCTCTGTTCTAGATATAAAGAACTTAATTGGTAATATTATGTTTTATTTACCGATAACCCATTGTATCTATGTTAACAAAATAGTATCTACGCATAACTATTTTATATAAAGTAAAAGCTTGTTTAACCTTTTTCAAAGCCCACTATGTGGAATTTATTTTTAAGTTTCTAATATTCGTAAATCACTTAATTTGTTGTTTTTTTTTTGTTATATTATGTTTGTCCGTTTCAGTGTTATTTTGTTCATAAAATAATATTTTCATCATTGAAAATTTTTTCAGGTGTAAATTCAGTGCAATTTTCATCATCCATAAAAATTAATAAATTCTTAAATGATGATAATTAACAAATATTATCATGAGATTTTTTTATATTGTTGGTAATTTATACATGTTGGATCTATTAGTATCAGCCATCTGACTCTGATATTGAAAAAACCATGGTCAGTATGATGTCAAATACATTATGGTGTTACCGTCTAAAACATTAACGTCAATTCTGAATGTCTCCACAAACATTATCACTAGTATCACTACTCGGTCTTTCGGACTCGCTGCTTTTCGGACAATAATGTCTGTCTCAACCGTCGAAGCTGTCGTTACTACATATTTATAAAGACACATTACACACTACTCTCTTTAGAATTAAAATTAATAAAACACTATGGAAGAGAATTTTTTGAAGATACAAAAGGGGAAACCAGACCCATGATATTTTATTAAAATATGTAATTGATTAGAATTGCATGTGTTTAACGACACTTGCTCCAATATATTAGCTATATCGTGCCAGTTAGTGTTATTGCAGGTGACTGGAGTATCAAGAAAAACTCTCCTATGTTCCCTCAATAGCTTATAAACCCTATGTATAAGGTTGTATCTAGTACAAAATTGAAATATCAATCGCTCAAGACTATGGCGTTTGTTAGAACACATTTTTTCTTTGAGCAAGCATTTTCCAAGACGGAGATTTTCGTCACAAAATATTATATTTCAATAGATTAGTTTAACTGACACTTTCATAACTTGGTAACTGGTTTTGTTAAATATATTTTATATTGTTTGTATTTTATCAATAGATTAATTTTTTATATTTTTTTTGCATATATTAAATATATATTTAATTTAATAATATGAGACTTGTGTTAATTGTGTTGTCTGTTCTTCTTCGATTTACGGATTCTGATAACTCATTTGGTATCTTCAAACTCTTCTTAATTGTTTTTACGGAAAGTTTGAGATACCAAAGGGATAATCGGATGCGGTATATTGAAGGACAGACAATACATTTGTCAAAAGAAAAAGAAGAAAATGACAAGCAAAGATCTACACAACACTATACACAACACGAATCCCACTTAACACCAGGGGGTAACCTCGTCCTACATGTAGTCAGTATTTCAGCTACACGAAATAAGTATGTTGTGTGAACTGCATCCTAGCACCATCCTGTTTAGTATACTCAGCAATGGATATTGATCTCAAACATGTTTTTCAAATCACGATGAGTATTATCGTCCATCTAAAAAACTCGGTTTAGATAGAAACTGATGATAAGAAAGCTTAAAGAGAACAATGATGTCCAACAATTCAACCAATATCAACAAAAACAACAATGACCTCTAACTTTGGATGTCTTATAAGAGGCAGGACCTGCTTACCCTTCGCGAGCACCTGACTACACCCCCGGATGTTTGGTGGGATCTGTGTTGCTCATCTTTTTAGATTTTTTGTGTTGTCCTATTATGTGTCTGTACGTTCTGAGTTCCGTGTTGTGATGTTCGTTACGATTTCCGCATAAAAACGATATTCTGTTTGTCTTTACCTCCGGTTGTTTGTAGGGTTCATGTCTTATTTACGTTGTTTATGTGTGGTGGTGTCCGACACGTGTTGTGTTGTGTTTTTGTTTTGTTTGTCTTCATCTTGTGTTCCCAGTGTTGCCAGTTTCTCTGGATTGTCCATTTCTAGTTGCCTCTTCGGTATTCTCTGACATTTAGTAAAGAGAACAATGATGCCCAACAATTCAACAATTATCAACAAACACAACAACTACCTCTTACTGCAAATCACTGAATACAAATATGACAAATAAATATGTCCATGAAAATGTATACCGTCATTGGATGATTCATGGGATATGGGTTAATGGTGTTTAATGCCACATTTAACAATATTTTAGTCATATCTTGGCGAAACTTTTAAGTGGTGGAAGTCACTGACAAACGTTATCACATTAAGTTGTATCGAGTACACTTCGCCCTGTGTTGGATTCACATTAAGTTGTATCAAGTATATCTCATCATGTGTTGGTTTCACATAACATTGTATTAAGTACACCTCGTCATGTGTTGGTTTCACGTAAAGCTGTATCAAGTACACCTCGTCATGTGTTGGTTTCACATGAAGTTTCAAGCATACTTCGTCATGTGTTGGTTTCACATAAAGTTGTATCAAGTGCACCTCGTCATGTGTTGGTTTCACATAAAGTTGTATCAAGTATACCTCGTCTGTTGGTTTCACATAAAGTTGTATCAAGTACACCTCGCCATGTGTTGGTTTCACGTAAAGCTGTATCAAGTACACCTCGTCATGTGTTAGTTTCACATGAAGTTGTTTCAAGCATACCTCGTCATGTGTTGGTTTCACATAAAGTTGTATCAAGTGCACCTCGTCATGTGTTGGTTTCACATAAAGTTGTATCAAGTATATCTTGTTATGTGTTGGTTTCACATAAAGTTGTATCAAGTACACCTCGTCATGTGTTGGTTTCACATAAAAGTTGTATCAAGTACACCTCGCCATGTGTTGGTTTCACATAAAGTTGTATCAAGTACATCTCGTCATGTGTTGGTTTCACATAAAGTTGTATCA
>MJUT01062496.1:108600-124277 GCA_002080005.1 Gigantidas platifrons | reverse complement strand
GTTGTGAGTGTGGTATGCTATTATATAATATTATTCTATTCTGAGGGTTGTGAGTGTGGTATGCTATTATATAATATTATTCTATTCTGAGGGTTGTGAGTGTGGTATGCTATTATATAATATTATTCTATTCTGAGGGTTGTGAGTGTGGTATGCTATTATATTTCATGGCTATATGTAACCATGGAGCTGTCTAACTCAGCCTCAAGTATTATGTGAAAATGATATCCACAGAGTGATGTATTAAATATATATATCAACACTTACTAATTCAAAGAAGATCTTTATCAAATACATCAAATAAATACATGTCATTCATACTTGTGACAATGTGTGGTCTTTTTGAGTAGAGGTGAATTTGAATGTGTACAGGTTTTTCTTTATGGTTTGTCTATACATGTATTGCTGTTAGAGATCAAATTATCAAGAGGGGAGGGTTGGGATCACATTAACATGTTTAACTCCGCCACACGTTTGTGCCTGGCCCAGGCCAGGATATGGATTTCCAACCTAGGGTTATATGTCGTGATCGCTTTATTGTGTTCAGTTAGCTAAGGTGAGAAGTGATTGTTCGTTTTGCTCCAATAGGTGGAATTGTTGACCATCAATTGTTTAAAGTTTCTTTTCATAATGGATATGCTTATTATTGTTCTCAAGATCTGCGTGAAAATTGGTTGGTCGGCAATTAACAATCGTTAGAGAAAACCGTAGGTGCAATCAAGAATGGACAATCCAGAGACACTGGCAACATTGGGTGCACAAGACACAGGACAAGGATAAATAAACAAAAATACAACACAGAAAACTAAAAAGATGAGCAAAACACGGACCCCACCAAAAACCAGGGGGTGAATCCAGGTAACTCAGACTAGGGGTGGTCATGCCTGTCATTTAGAAACAAATTATATAGGGGTTCAACGGAATAATCGTTATATTTTTTGGAAAGGTCTTTATAAAATGAAACATTTTGAGTTACTTTTCCGTTGTATCTGCAAATTGGAATACTTAGCACCATTGGCTACCATGAGGTCAACAATACTGCTATGCCCGTTGTTGTCAGCCATTCCGACAGCAGTAAATCCGTGCTTAGAAGCTATATTAACACAATCGCAATGTTCCAATAGTAATTTGGTCAACTGATAATGATTGTGGTAACACGCTAACATGAGTGGCGTTATTCCATCTTTATCTCTGAGATTGACATCAGCACCTTTTTGTACTAGATTTTTGACAATTTCGATGTTTGTACCAGGATAATCACACTTTGCAGCTGCAGTATCGTTTAAATGTGCTTTGTCTGAGAAAACTGGAGTTGGTATCATTCTACCAGCAGCCACAGCTGCCATAAGTGGAGTAAGACCTGTTGCGTCCATTTTGTTTGCGTTGGCTCCATTCTCAAGAAGTAAATGCACAATTTTTTCATGTTCCATTCTACAAGCGCATATCAGAGGCGTTTCGCCATCATTGCCTATAATAGAATTAACAATTTTATCACATTTGAAATTAACAGATACCCGTTTATTCACATTAGCTCCATTCCTGATGAGAATATACACAATGTCAATGAATCCATGTTCACAAGCCACGTGAAGAGAAGTCCGTCCATCTTTTGATCCTTTATTAACATCTACTCCATTACAAATAAGAAATTGAACTATTGAGGGGTTTCCACTTTTACATGCTGCCATAAGAGATGTTAACCAATAGTTTCTGGCTTCGTTGACCTTTGCCCTATTGTGGACAAGTAATTTGACTATGTCCTCGTATCCTTCTTCACAGGCAACCACTAAGGGAGACCATCCATTCACATCAGTTATATTAACATCAGCTTTATTATTAAGAAGAAATTGTATCCTTGAGTATTGACCGAGGGAACAAGCCTTTATAAGGGGTGGACAACCATCATCATCCATTTTATCAATTGTTGTGTCTTTATCAAGAAGAACATACATCTTGTCAACCTCTATTTCATTTCTACCTTTTAAAAATATAAGCATAGAAAATGTATCAAGGAGATGACAGTACAAAAAAGTGACAATCTATGTTGATAAATTAACACTCGCAAAAAAAGAAAAGATGAATAAAATTATAATATATCAAACCCGAAAGTCAATTTCCAATTGAACAGTTAAGAGTGACTTTTGCCAACAGAAAGGTGAATATTGCAGAGAAAACGTATAAACATTGTATTAATCAATGCATTATACGATTAATTTGTTTTTACTCTATGTTAAAATATGACGATTTACAAATATTGATAAATATTTTCAGTAAGAAAACACATGTAATAATTTATAAATCGTTCAGAGAGTAAGCTGTTAATGTTAAGTTTATTTCAAAATAATGAGTGTTTTATACCAATCTCATAAATACTACGATCGCAGCCGCAAGTGATAAAGTTTACTAGTTACTTGCCCATGGTCGGTGGTTCTCTCCGTGTACCCCGACTTCTTCCACCACTAAAACTGGTCACCATGATATAGCTGGAATATTGCTGAAAGTGGCGTTAAACACCAAAAATCAACAAAAAATCAATTAATCATAAATAATGCGATCTTCGTGACGTACGTAATAATATGCAGTCTATGGTTAATCTCACCTGTTTGAATTCCATTAATTGTCTCCAATTGTATCGCCAAAGCTCTTCAACACATTCTGGTTCCTTTTTTTACTTCATATTTCAGAATAAACCGCTCAATAGTTGTCACATTAATAAACGTGTTGCTAATGAGATACCACAGAAAAAATATATTGATCAAGTTATAAATAGATCGTTTACGTCAGTTTTATACAATATAAAAATAGATACCCAATACACCTGAGAAATAATAACACACGGTGCGTGAAATTAAAGGTATTATGACTTGAATATAAAATAAAATAAGTAAAGTTTTCTATGGCTTTCGGGTAGTATAGCAAAACTAAATAATTACTGTGTAGAAAAATAGAATTATAAACCGATTTACTCGAAAAGTTCTATCTAGGTAAGAATCACTCGTCCGTCCTAATATGTCTGTGAAACTACACACGAGTCTGGTATGTAGTCAATATAATGTATAATGGACATGGGGTATTCCGGTTGTGAGCGTTCCATTTATATGTAGCAACATTCCAGCAGCGCCTGCATATGGAGTATATACATATCTCTCAATTTGATCCGATATTCCAGAGCTTGTGGTTCCTATCAGGATTTCCTTGATTGAGGGTTGCTGCTAGCAATGAAGCTACAGCACCAAGGGTTCCCATTGGTTAAGTTGAAGTCATCACCTCGAGTGTTTAGCGGTCACCACCATGACTTGGTCAACCGTTATGAAACATCTGTCACAAATGACCACGAATATGTTCTAATTGTTGTAAACAAAATATCAATTAGGCAAAAATAAAAGCGTCCACAATCCCGAATAGACAAAACATAAGTGAAACATGAAATAAAGAGAAATGAAATGACAAACGGGATGACGGCTACAATAAAACTCACCATAAACCTGGAATGACAAGAGATGATTCCAAAGTATAACATTCTCCTGTCTCGTGCAACTACTCTCCTTGACGACTTCATTGTTGTGCTGTTCGTTACGATTTCCACTTAAAAATTATTTTCGGTTCGTCTTTACCTCCAGTTGTTTGTAGAAGAGCTCATGTCTTATTTATATTATTTGTGTTTGTTTGTGTATAGTGGTGTCCAACACATATTGTGTTGTGTTTTTGTTTTCTTTTTGTTTCGTCGTGTTGCCAGTTTCTCTGGGTTGTCCCATCTGTATTCTCTAACCTTTATCATTATCAACGTATGCATATAGTTCATGAGTAAAGATTGAGAAGAGTTTATTTTCTAACTAAATACATGGGACATGTCTGCAAGGAGTTGAAATTATGTGATGGTCACACATTCATTATGGCGACCATTTAACATTGCGCAAGAAGACCTTAGTTTTGGTAGATTTGATTATTGGTTTCAATTAATAATTAGTACTTATTTGTCCTTCTTTTGAAAGCAAGTTATTTGTCTTAGAGGTTGAAATAGAAAAAGCAGAACCCATACTCAGGATATGTCGAATATTAATACATAAAATTGGGAATTTAAACCACAATGTAATTTTGGTATCTAATACAGAAAGGGTAGGCATAATTCCTCATCACTCATATTAATACCAACAGATTTAATAATAATAATAAAAATAATGAGGATGATGATGATAATAATAATGGGAAGAATCATTATTACATTATCATTTTCATAGTTCCAAATTTACAAGTAAAAGGCATTATGTAATATGTTATCCTTTAATGAATCTCCAAGGTATATGAACATAATAAAATATTTGATCTAGATTACAAATACTTAATATTCACTAGAAAAGAGCAGGTTTTCCCCGAGTTACTACTGAGATGATCAGAATGTTTCTGCACTGTAATCTCTGTAATACCTATGGGAAATAAACTTTCTCTTGTTATCCATTCTGGAGAAATTACTAAGTGGTCTGCGAAAATGTCAGAAGGAAGTTCGACCTTCACATTGATTGTACCATCTGGGACTTCGACATGGACGTCCTTTGGACACTTTATTTTCGGTAGATTTTCTGAAATAGTTATATATGTGAGACCATTAAGAATGCTATAGTCAGTTTGTTATTTACAAATATTTTTATCTTATAGAAGTCAAACGGACTTGCCAGTTTAAAAATTAATGAGAGTAATGAATCATAAAGTTGAGGCTAATTCATGTACAGGTCCTGCACCAATTCTATGGTTGATTTTCGTTTAAGCTGCTTCTTCCTGTTTTTGTTTGTTTGTTGTTTTTTTTTGCTTACTCTAACTAAATACATTTTCTTTTTGATGAAACCTTATCTTATATCTTAGTCACAGACATAAGCATATTCTATTGAAAACAAGTATATGAACGGACAAAACAATGTCACTACAAAAATAAGAAGTACAAACAGGTGCTTGAGATAGTGTGATAAAAGTTTGATATCTGATTCCATGTGAAACGACACAGTGTTATACTTATGTGCTGATGAATCTATGAACATTTAAACTATTGTAATGAGTACCTATACATGTATGACCATCTGCAGCTAAAACGAAGCCTCTTGTAACACAACCACAAACGTATGATCCCCATGTGTTTTCACAATGTTGATCACACGGATCGTTGTCTCCGTAACATTCATCGATATCTGAAAGTATTTAATGTATTATTTTAATATTTACAATGGATAGCATGGTAAGGCACGTGTTAAAAACATGTTACAACACATTTTAATATTGTTTAGTTTTTCAATCTTTTGACTATGAGGGTATTCACGGTACTAAATCTACGTTATATTTTTGTTATTGGTTGTATGATTGGTGTATGTTTAGTTGAAGTTTTCATTGCTTACAGTACGTATATTTATTTTTACAAAAAATCTCTTCAACATGCGTTTTTCGTTTCAGTTTCACTTTTTCCTAATGCATATAAAATAAAATGCAGTATAAATATATCTATATTTGGTGGTTTAATTGACATTCTTTATATATCCATAACGTTTTCCTTAATTTTGTACTGAAATTCGCAAGGTAAATTGCACAATTTAATATTATCCCAGATATTAAAGTTTAAGCCCTACTGAATATTTAATCTTCCAGGTATCATAGCTGTTTACAAAATATTATACATATATTCAAAATTAACTATAGCGAGAACCTACCAATGCAGTATTTTCTGTCTCTGTAAATTGTGAACCCCTCTCTGCAAGAACATGTATAGGATCCGGGTGAATTTTCACAGATATCAGAACAAAAATGATTCTTGTATCTACACTCGTCAATATCTAAATAAAAAAAAAAATCATTCAAATTATGTAAAGCTTAATAATTGTATCACCACCAACTGCATCAAAGGGGAGGGGGGGTGTCGTGATCGTATGTAGTTAGATTAACAAAGACGGTTAGCATTCTGATAAGAATAAACTCTGCTACTGTTAAAAGGCATGTACATCGTCTGATAAGGAAATGAAGATGGGTACAAATAAACGTTGGAGAATACCAAGGGGGAAATCAAAAAAGGACAATCCAGAGAAACTGGCAACATATGGTATACAAAACGAAGAATAGCAAAACAAAAATACAACACAATATGTGCTGGACACCACTATACATAAACAAACAGAAATAATGTAAATAAGACATGCACCCTCCTATAAACGACTGGAGGTTAAGACGAACCAAACGTGTTTTTATGTAGAAATCGTAATGGACATCACAACATGGAACTCAGAACGTAACGGACATCACAACATGGAACTCAGAACGTAACGGACATCACAACATGGAACTCAGAACGTAACGACACATAACAGGACAACACATAAAACTAAAAAGATGAGCAATACGGAACCCACCAAAAACCGGAGGTGAACTCAGGAGTTCGGAAAGGGTAAGCAGTTCCTTCTTCTTATAAGAATCCCACAGTGTTACTCATATACAGTCAAATTCGTTAAAGTCTTGACAGTTATAGAGGAAAGAAAATATCCACGTAAAAACATAAAATATCCATTGTCATTTGAGATATGGATATTTTCGTAATGGTCAACCTGATGGTGATGACAACTGCATCATTTGTGTAGCGATGACTTCAAGCTAGGAGAAACGTATCCTTGTTCGAGTAGCTTTTGCGTCAACAGCTGAGCTCTGTCCAGAAAACATCGCACTGGTCACAAGCTCTAGAATAACGTATGCAACATAAACAAATAACATAAATAAAAAAGAGCCACTACAAACGAATGGAAAAAAAGACGAAACGAACATCATGTTTATGTGGAAATCATAGGACATAGAACTAAAAAACATGTAACTGGATAATACAAACAACACGAATTCGCTAAAACCGGTGTCGAACTTTGGTGTTCTGCAAGGTAAGAGGTCCATGATCCATCAATAATATCCGTCGCGTTACTCATTCTTCAATCCTGTGATAAGGTATATTCGATGAGAACCTGAATTAGGAAAGCACAGGATTACGCTACGATAAACGGGACGTATCCTTGGTAATTTATTTTGTTCTTATTTGACTTGCTTTTGTACAACATTGTCACTAACCTGTACAGTTCTTCTTGTTAGCATGTAGGTTGTACCCACGTCTACAGCTGCAGTAGGCTGAACTCTCCATGTTCTGACAATATTGTTCGCACCCAAAATTGTCTTCTTCACATTCATTTACATCTAAAATAATAAATGGAGCATTTTGATAATGTGCACTAAAAGATCAATTTCTTTTTCCTCAAACTTACTTCAAAGTTCTCCTGGGTGCTTTTTTTTTATCTTTCTTGTAATTTCTAGCATTATGATAGTTTGAATTTTAAAAAGAAAATATTTCCGTTGCAACATTTTTTTTTTATTGTCAAGCAGAAACATAAAAATTCTTTTGGATTATATTAAGTTAGGACCTTGCCTTCTTTGTGTTTCAACAGTCTTTATTGTCAAACAGAAATATGCACATCTGTGTCATTATCTCGAGCAAGAACCTTGACTTCTTTATGTTTCTAACCTCGTTTTCGTTTTGTTTTATATACCTTTACAAGGAATTGCCAAACTTAAGTTTCCATGGTAACCATCAATACATTGACAATCAGCCATTGATGCTTTACCCTCCTCTGCAGTACTTGACCATATTGGACACCGGATACACTTGTCGTCTGCTAAATCATGAAATGTACCAACAGGACAGACTGCAAAGAGAGGTGCATTGATAAATCAATTGAATTTTAGAAAATTATGCTACATTATGATCAGAAAGATTAAACAGTGATGGTCGTACAATACTACCAATATCAACAGAAGGTACAATTACCTCTATATTTAGATGATTCACTTACTGAAATTAAAAAATAAGTGCAATTTAGACTCTTCAATTAAAAATACTAAGGAAGGTTAAGCCATCAAATTTAAAATTCTTTCAAATATGTAAAATATCAAAGAATTAATGTCCAAATATTCCATAATAATCTGTAATGAATGATGTAGCTTGTTGTCTGATAAAGTTTATTTACATTAAAAAAAACTTTTTCCATTGTGTATTCAATTAATTTAATATATATCTTCAGATAAGGATCTCTATATAAAGGTTCATATTAACTTCTATTATTTCAAAAAGATAGAAATATGCTTAATATATAATATTACACCTTCACATCTAGAGAAGCCTTTTCTTATGTAGCCAGGGATACATGAACAATTGTAAGTTCCAGGAAAATTGTTGCATGTTTGATCACATTCATTGGTTTCAGGTGATGAACACTCGTCTAAATCTGTTAGAAAAATACACAAAAAAACATGTATACATGTTATTCATATTCTAACTTTAATTTTGAAAAACAAATTCTTATGTCACTACTATTTCTCATTTTATTGTATTGTTACGAGACGAACGAACAAAATAATACTATATAAGACACCTCTAATACATATTCATGATTTCTTACTTTCCTGGCTTGGTCAAGGGACTTCAATAAAAAGTGCTGTGATTAAATTAATCTTAAAATTGTCTAATGCGAATCACCACCAGCTCAATAGAAGTGTAAACGAACATTATAAACACATTCACCTTGTTTAATTACCTCATATATTGTAACCTTTCGAAAAGGGGGTTGATCGTATTTAACGCCATTCAACTGTATTTCAGTTATATATATCGTGGAGGTCAGTTTTATTGGTGGAGGACGCCGGAGAACCAGGAGAAAACCACCGACCTGTTGCAATTCACTGACGAACTTTATCACATAATGTTGTATTGAGTTCACCTCGCCATGAGTAGGACTCGAACACAGAACCTTAATGGTGATAGACATTGATTGCATAGGTAGTTGTAAATCCAACTACCATACTATCACTACCACAACAGCCCCTGTAACCTTTCGAGAGAAAAAATAAACATGTAGTTTCTTTATGGAATAGATACTCGTTAAAGCTTAACATTGCGGATTAATACTCATCTTCTAATTAGTAATAACTAAACGTTGTCATATAAACTGTTTTATTAACAGTTGCAACAACAAAAAAAGAGCAAGACAGAATTCACACATACCTATGCATGTCATTCCATCTGGACCAATGATAAAGTCAGTGTCATTACAAACACATTTGTATGATCCTAAAGTGTTGACACAAATATCCTCACAGAAGTTGTCACCCTCCTGACACTCATTGATATCTAAAAGTATAAGACACTGTTCATAATAATATAATGTATAACACTATCTCAGTATAAAATTCATACATATAATTGGTATATGACTAGAATAAAATCATGCACAATTCCATATTCGCATGTATATCGGAATCCGAACAACCAATTTATTAATCTCTAACACATAGATATCTGTAAGAGATCGCACATTAATATAGAACAACTTCCGGTCTTTCCACCTCAAGGAGGATAGAATATCAAATATAGACAGTTGCAATCATGTAAGTAGAAATACACTGTGGTTATTATCAATTCTGTAAATCACAACAAACTTGCACAACTCATCTGATTAATCTAAGGTCTAAAAACACAAAGAAAGCGACAAAAGCTGACAACAATATAGGTGCCATTTTAAAGTAAACAAAACATATATTCTGTGATCCAACATTGATGCTTAGATGTCAACATACGAACAGAAAATTAAAAACAAGTAAGATACACAATATAATAACACGACCAAAAAATGCGTTGATCAATGCGAAAAAAGACTTAACACCTGTGCTATAAAAACTTACATAGGATAAACAAACGACATTTAATTAATCAAGGTCTACTGACTAATTGAAAAATATTTTAAACAATAAAAACCAAATTTACCTGAACACGAAGTTCTATTCCATGATAATATGTAACCAGGATTACCGCAGTGGCACGTGAACGACCCTTCATGGTTCACACAGATGTCCTCACATTCCATTCCTTCAGGCATATCACACTCATTGATATCTGTTAAAAGTAATAGAAGTATAGCTTTGTGTATCAGAATGTTATATGTTTAATGTGGCTAGAACCTATTGCAGCAATGAAATATAAAATTTATATTATTCCAATTAATATGGATTGAATAATTGATACTTAATTAACGTTATCTGTATTTATATATGACAAGAACACAGTTCCAACAACAAAAGATGCAGGTATAATATAGCAGCAGGGTGGGCCAATGGGTTGCCACATCAAAACGAGGATATAAAGGACAGCATTGATCATTTTTTCTATGCAAAGAGCAACCAAACAATCCTCCGAGTAAGCTTATCTCATCAACAACTACATCAAGTTATCTATTGCGTGATTGCATATACATTGGACGCCCGTTTCACATGATCGTACTCCGCAGCGATGAACTTAGTTCATATTTCAAAACCCCTAGGTTCTCATGTCTCATGGAATAATAATAATGGAATCTACCTTAGATATTTAAATGATAACGTCTTCTGAAGTTCGGTTAGAAGGCGCGATCTGGTTTGAGTGACCCGCGAACCAATGGTATGAAAATAGGACTTAGTTTCGTTTTTCCTGTGTGATTCTACAACCTAGAAGGAGGAACATCGGTAATACATACGAAACTAATCAAATACACAACTCGCTCTAATGACAGTTCAAAATGTTCGACAGTTTGTTGGGGCTGGTCGTTGATGGTTCGGTGCTAGGCAGTATTAGTCGCGCCTATCCACTATCATTCTGTTTACCTCTGGAAATTAACACATTATTACATAAAGCTCAATGAACATTTGACAAATTCATTCAATAACGTTTTAAAGAGATACCATGTTACAAACATCGCACACAAGATTAGGACTGCCATCTACAGACCATACAAGTAATCATTTATCTACGATTTTGTAAGAAAAATATACTATAGAAATATCACCTTTGCAGGTTTTCTGGTCATTATCTAAGCTGTATCCACTAGGACAAGAACACTCAGCACTTCCATTATTGTTAGTACAGATATGTGAACAGTTATATCCTTTATCACATTCATCAATATCTACAGAAAGAAGTAAGTCATACGTTATGTCAAAGAAATATGTCTAGATTAGTAGGTACTATTTTAAAAAACGTTTGATGATACCAAAAGGAGTAAATAAGAAGCTTAAATCGAAGAAGAACAGACAATACAATGGCCAAAAGAAAAAGGACAAAAAGATAAAGTATGGTCAGCATAACTTTACACAGACAAAAACAGATTGAGTAATGAAAACCCTTGCTAAAACGGCGAATGAACTCATGTGTTCCGGAAGGGTATAAGTTCACGCGTCACTAGTGGCAACCGCCGTAATAATTATGTTAAAACTCCAGTGATAAGTTATGAGAGAGGAAATGATGGGATTCTGACTGCGACAAATGAACATTTATGTGGTCACCTGTGACACAGATATTCCGTAACGTCGTTATGGTGACCATAGAGCTTTCGAATGATAATTCAACATAACCACTAGAAACCCTTGTTTCAGCAACTTCCTTGCAATAGAAACAAAATACATGCTCTGGAATATCTAGTCAACTGAGAGATTTATACTCCACATATATGTGCCGCTGGAATGTAACTACATATAAATGGATATTTCACAATAGGAAATTGAAATCCTCTCATTTGTGGTAATGTTTATTCTAAATCGGCCCTCACTGTCAATTTATAGGCATGGGACAAGGTATGAAACAGATTGGTTGTATTTGTAGTATCCTTTATTTCAAGTTCAAATGAATAGCTTCGAGCAACATGGTAACCAAATCTAAAATTATTTAATAAGGACATCATCATCTCGGAACGTGAAATCGACATTGCTTCATACGAAGAAAGGTCAATGTCACTGAGAAGGAGAGTTGGTACCCATAGGAATGCAGACTTCGCCAATTAACACAAAACAAACTTGTTGTGAATGAAGAACTTAAATACTTTATTATGTCAGTTTCAAAGAAATTTTCTGTAGAAATATTGTCTTTTGCAATATAAGATATGTTCCTTTCTAACTCAGTCTTTTAGTTTTGAGTGATGAATAGTTGTGTAGAGGGTAGAGAATTCAAATGTTTTAATGATATTGCATGTGTAGAAAACCTTGATTGTATGTAGACTAACAGATCTTTAGAATATTTCTGAATCCACAACTGATTCACAAGTGCCACAGTTCTTGACCGCTGATAGATTTCATGCAAATCTTTCTGGACTAAATGATCATTGTTTTATTTTATATCTGTTTCTGTTGGCTTCTTTTGGTCGTATAACTTGTTTATAGTTGTATTTTTGTATTTGTATTTACTATTTTAAGTTCTATTGCACTGGCTTTCCCTTTTGGTAATATTTTCAACAACCAGCTATACTGTACCTATACACGTGTAATTATCACTGGCTAGTTGGTATCCTACATCACAATAACACATGTAGTAACCATCGTAGTTCTGGCATAAACCACCACATACTGTATCATTTACCTGACATTCGTCGATATCTAGAGCAAAATAGGACTTCATCAATAAATTTTATTGCACATATGTTTTCCGTAACTTAAATGAAGGTCTGCAACAAATTCAAAACAGCAATATTTAATGTAACAATACCGATGGTAAAATTGATCTACACAAAAGACAGAAGACCCCATAACCATTAATGCACATGTGGTATTTAGAAAATTGTATTACCAGCCATATCATTAACTCATAGTAACATACAAAACACCTAAGCATTTTAAAAGGAGAACCTGAATTCATCCCGGTTTTTTTAGTGGGGTTCGTGTTGCTCAATCTGTACTTTTCTGTGTAGTGTTTGGTAGATCTTTGTTTGTCCTTTCAGCCATTGCGATGTCTGTTCTTCTTCAATTTATGAATTTTGATTACCCTCATTGTTATATTTAAATTCTTCTTAGCGTTTTCAGAGTCATAATTGTTAAGTTCAAGTAGATACAACAATGTTTCTAGTTCATACCTTGTATAGAAGACTGAGGTGTTTCGAACTTTAACTAGATTTATTGTAATCAATGGATTACTAATCGAAATATAATTTCGAGTTTCTCGTTTTTATTCCACCTTATCATTCATAGTTGTCATTATTTATTTCGACGTAACCACCGTAGATTTCTGATTGCCTCCAAAACAAATCAAGATATGGTTTTAAAAAGTATATTACTTGCAAGTTTCTATACTACTAGCTTCATATATAGAAGATTGCTTTTATATATTTCCCAATGTCAATGATTTAAGCTACGAATTTCGATGAGAGACTACATTAAAAATATTTCAATTATATCGTTTTGGCTTATTTTATTAGTGGAGGATATCTGAGTACACGGAGGAAACCATCGACCTTCTTAATAATATTATTTATTTCAATGGTAGCAGACGTTTCTTATTAAATGTCAATTTTAGTCATCCACAGACAATAATCATTCGTCTCGGCCATCTTTTATTTTTGATCGCTCAAAGTAGTAACAAGACTTAGGGTGCATTTTTTTCTAACACAAACGATGCAAACGACTACGCGCGTACGCGTTGAGAGCATTTTATTTTCTAACATACGTTTGTAAAGTTTGCACAAACTTTGACACACTATGCAATCGCTAAATGTGCGTCTACAGTTTGTCGTTTATCGTTTGTTGCATTTGTTTCTAATCTCAACGCTGAATCAATTATAGACACGTGGAATTTTCCCGCCAAAACAAAGATAGATGGAATCTAACAAAAGAAGAGATGAGTTTATTTACCAACAACATGTGTATACATATTATCAGGTCAAACAGGGTCAGTAAACTCTAATAAATTACTTAATTACTTTTGCAGCGTTTAACAAACGACACACAACGTTTGCTAAACTTTGGTTAGAAAAAAATGCACCTTTAACCAAGATTTGTTCAATTCCATGATATAAAGTGTGGGGGGTATGATATTACATGTCACTTTCAACAATATTCCAGCTATCTTGTGGAGGTCAGCTTTGTTGGTGGAGGAAACCAGAGTAACTGGAGAAAACCACAGACCTGTCGCAAGTCACTGACAAACTTTATCACGCAATGTTGTATCGAGTACACATCGCCATGATCGGGATTCGAACTCATAAGTTAAGTCGTGAAAGGCATTGAATGCCAAGGTACTTGTAAATCCAACTGCCATACGATCACGACCATGACGGTCTCGATATAAGGGTGAAAATAAGATTTTAATATTGATCTGTGTAACATAGCCATGACTTCTGCGTACTTACCAATACAAAAAGATATATTATGTACTTGGTATCCCTCTTGACATGTACAGTGTGCGCTACCATCTGTGTTTTCACATCCATAATGACATAAAATAGTTCCCATTGAACATTCGTCTATATCTTAAAATATATTATAAATTTGTTATATACATGTGGTTATATATGTAATGGGGTAAATTCACAAAACGGATATTCAACACAACACCAGTAATAACAATGATAATAATAAAATATCAAAATTGCACAGTAGCAAAACAGTAAATAAAAGAAAACAAAATGAAATACAACAAAATAACATATGTGATTTGGACAACAACTATATACTCTGTAGAGTACTGCAAAATATCAACAAATTTAAAAATCAATTCATTTATCTAATTAAAGGCGTATATAGCAGAATTCTTGGCAAAACATATTTAGTGTTACACATACACACGTAGGTATACAATTTAGTGCGCATGACGTGTTTCTGAAATAACCTTCATCGGGTACGCTCAAAATCGAAAGTTTGGGGAATACTTCTACTTTAGCGGACCCTAACCCAAACACAAACCCTATACATAACCCTTAACCTAACACTAACCCTAACCCTAAACTTAATGCTAACCCTAACCCTAGGCTAACCCCTTTTGTTGTCATATCCGCATGGTAACGAAATGAAAGATTATGGATCATGCGCGTTGATTATTACAATATATAATTTCCGGGGTCCGCCAAAGTAGATTCTACCCTATACTATTACTTTAACACTTTATGATTACACAAAAGAAAAACTCATCTTCAGTGCTTCCTAACATGATAACAACAATACAACAGTACATGCAATTTAAATGTAAAACTTATAAATAACACTAGTAAAGCCAAATGCTATTATTATTATTTTATTTTTATTAAAGAATATAATGAAAAAAATACCACAAAATATAACTGGAACATCGTAGAAATAGTCAAAATCAATACCGTAACACTATAAGATTAAACGCTTCTTTTCAGGAGTTCATGCATGTGTAAACGGTGCCGATGCATTCCGCAAAATGAATAAACGTCCGAAGGACGTTTATGTAAAGTTTGTGAGTACATCGGCACTGTTTACACATGCATGAACTCCTGAAAAGAACCGTTTAATTCTTATAATTCTTCCACGTGAATATTTTCCCTATTTTGATCATTAAACTGATTTTCAGGCTTGCTTTCAATCGGACACTATCGTAGTTTCCTGTTGGCGGCCGCCATATTGTTTATGCTGGTTATGCAAAAAAGTTCATTGAGTTATGAACGGACCAAAAACGAAAAAGTTCATCGAGCTATGAATGAATAAAAATCAAACACGTGACAGTGCTCTTGTCCCATCAGAAGACACGAAAACGATATACATTAATTCTAAAAGAATTATTTAAGAATTGAATGCATTTTTTTGTAGTTTTATTGGCGTGTAAAAGCGTGGACCGAAGCACATTTTGTATGAAGCGTGCTAGC
>MJUT01062496.1:87163-107720 GCA_002080005.1 Gigantidas platifrons | reverse complement strand
CACTAATAAACAAATTTAATATATCAGAGATGTAATTGTTACCTTCACAAGGAACTCCGTCTATTGGACTACCAATATAACCTTCATTACATATACAATCTTCTGATGTAGTGGCTGTGTAGTTTGTTGTATGTGAGTTGTCTGGACATGGGATACAAATCTTCTTCTCGTTATTTACATATTCTGATTGTTTACATGCTGACAATAGAAAATACATTAATACTAAGTAATAGCGAACTTTAACGAAACAACTAATTTTTGGATAGAACGAATCCCATTTTTATCCAGTAAAACATTGTTTCAATCATTGTAAAGAAAGACAGACATGATTGCAATTTATTTAACAACGTTTCCAAAACTGGCTTAAGAAGTTGGGGCGGGAAAGGGTGAATATGAAGGTGGGTGAGCTTCACTATGCTGAAATATTTACAAGAGCTGGTCGTGTTCGAAATTAGTCCCTCATTTTTTCATTCGCTTATGTCCTGTTGAATTTCTTAATGTTTGGAGAAAACTACCCTTTGACTTTCTTGTTCTGTGATTGTCTTGATGTAACAAACATATTTTCTTGAGATTCTCTTTCAATTTGTTTTTCATATGATTTACCATTTAATGACAAAATTGACAGTGAATATAAAATTACATGTTGTATCTGCTTGGACTAACTGGAATAATCTGTTTTTGTAGAAAAGCGTGTTGTCAAAGTGTTTGTCTTTTTATATGGTTATATTGTTGTTTTGTATCCGAATCTCCCCAATCTTCGAAAATGTTCTCTGATATAGTCCTCTGCGTTCATATAATTACATTATGACTGTCTTTTTAATAAGAAGACAACTTTGAATATTCCAAAGAGGTCATCAAAAGCCGTAAATCGAATAAGGACATACAATACAATGGTCAAATGAAACAAACAAATAATGGTCCACAAAACATTTTATACAGAAAGCTAAAGATCGAGAAACAAGAACGCCACAAAATAAAGAGTGGTGAACTCTAGTGGTCGGAAGGGAAAGCGGTTTCGGCTTCAATAGTGGCACTCTCTTCTTGATACTCATGTTAAAAATCGGGTAATAAATCTGTTTTTGTAGGACAAATTGGCTCACTCGACTATCTGATATGTAGGTTTGACATTGTTACAAAAAAAACCCCAAAAAGAAGTGCATAACGAAGAATGATATATAGCTGTACATTCCCTCCCGTTTTAAATATAAACATTTGTTAATTTGTTAACATTTGTACACAGAAGCTAACAAGAATAACATGGCGGATGCCACACGTAGAGAAGAAGCTCTTTGCCCTTCCGGATCACTTGAGTTCATCCCCGGTTTTTAGAGGGGTTCGTTGATGCTGCTCAATCTTTTGTTTTTGTATAATGTTTTGTAGATCATTGTTTGTCCTGTTGTCTTTTTTCTTTTTGCCATTGTATTGTCTGTCCTTTTTTTATTTACAGCTTTTGACTACCCCCTTTTTCAAAGTTTTCTTTAAAATAGTACCAGCTTTCTCATTATATATTTTATTCTTACTTGTACAATTAAGACCGTTTTCTTCATCAACAACGTAGCCATATTCTCTACAATAACAACGAAATGATCCTTGTGTGTTAACACACTGATCCTCACAGCCACCATTATCTTGTTCACACTCATTTATATCTGTAAATAATTCAGTTATAGTGTAATATAATATTTTGATTGCTCAATAGAATGAAAATGTAGATATCAAATATATTGCACACGACGCGTTTCTTCACGATTGACATCCCTAACACATATACATGACAGTTCAGATTGACATCCCTAACACATATACATGACAGTTTGCTTTCCTGGCTTGGTATAGGCACTTCAGTGATAAATAGCGGGGTTAATTGTATACTTTTTATTACATTTCTTTACACTGATTACGATGACTTTATAAAAAATTTACAGTTCTCCACCCTCAGGAAAAGGTTACATTAGACAATTTTGACTAACATGTCTAGGCCCTTTGGTTTTCTTGCCCCCAAACTCTTTTAAATTATTTCGCTTCCAAACATTTGACTTTGAGCGTTATTTATTCCAGAAACGGGACATGCACACTAAATTATATATCTACGTTTTTATTGTAAGATCGAAAAAGAAGAACGAGTTGTCGCCCATTGATTGGTGAATGTACTGTAAATAACATTTGTAAACCTCTTTCCTAAAAGGAATATATTAGAAAAAAATACTGTTTTCATCTTTAGATATTATTTACGGCTAAGATAAAATGATACCGACGAAATTTTCTGCTGATAATGGCAAATATGTGGTGAACGAGTTTATATAATATATCACTCTATTTCGTTCAAATGCCATAGTATGTATGAAAAATTCCTGATCATCATGGAGGTGACGTGTCTATCAGCGGACTGTTGTTTCAGTGAGCTAGCACTATAAAAATCCAACTCAGCGTGTTGGTCTAGAGTACAAATCGGACTTCATCATCATTGCATTGAAAATTAACTTGTTCTCGCCATGATATAGCTGAAAAAATTGCCGAGTTGGCGTTAAGCAACAATCACTCACTCATTCACTCGCTCACATTTCATTCTGTGTAGTACGAGTTTATATTATATACGAGTCTTTTTCGCTCACATGTCATACATACTGTGCATCAAAAATCTCTGATCATCATGGATGAGAAATTAATGTTTAAATATATTTCTACTTCTTCAAATTCATTCGTATGATGGGATGATCGCATCGATGGCATATGGTTAGTGTGCTTGCCTCGAGTGTGCTAGATTGTATGTTCGAGACCCGGTCGGATCAAAGCAAAGACAATAAAATTGTTATTTGTTGTTTCTCCGCTAGATTCGTAGCATTGAATGGTAAGAGCAAATAATTGTTGGCTCGGAATAAGGATAAAGTGTCCGACAGAACGAAATGTCTACTACGGTAGGCCTAGCAATATAAAAATCCAACTCTGCGTGTTGGTCTACTACAAACAGGACATCCTCATCATCATCCCGTTGAAATGTAATTTGATCTCGCCACAATATCGCTGAAAAATTGCTCAAGTGGCATTAAACAACACTTACTCAAACTTTACTGGGATATCAACCAATAAGCCAATAAAGCTCATGTCTGCTTAGAAAAAAATCTAAAAATCAAATTCTTTTCAGTTGCAAATTGTATTGGTTGTTTATGTTTTCACTTTTTGATTTTGTCATTTTTCCTCCAATCATTGTAGTTTAATTACCAATGCACGACCCATTGTTTTCCTGTAATCCTGGTGTATTACATACACAATGGTAAAACCCAATCTTGTTTACACATTCGTCTTCACATCCACCATTACTATGCTTACACTCGTCTATATCTGAAAATAATTAACTGTCTCATTTACCGCCCAGTAGTCGGTGTTTCTACATTGACTTGGTTTATCAGATATATTGTTATTGAAATTTACAGTTCCTAAATAATGCAATTATAATTAAAACTAAGGTTATCCTCCCTCAGACATAGGTGATCAAACTAAGGTTCTCCTCCCTCAGACATAGGTGATCAAACTAAGGTTCTCCTCCCTCAGACATAGGTGATCAAACTAAGGTTCTCCTCCCTCAGGCCTTATCCCATTAAGGTTATCCTCCCTCAGGCCTTATCCCATTTAGGTTATCCTCCCTCAGGCCTTATCCCATTAAGGTTATCCTCCCTCAGGCCTTATCCCATTTAGGTTATCCTCCCTCAGGCCTTATCCCATTAAGGTTATCCTCCCTCAGGCCTTATCCCATTTAGGTTATCCTCCCTCAGGCCTTATCCCATTAAGGTTATCCTGTTCATGCCCTTTGGTTTTATGAATCCCAAACACTTTTAAATTATTTGGTTTTCCAATCTTTCAACTTTGAGCACATAGTGCGCACTAAATTAGATATGTACGTTTTTATTGCATTCCTTTCTAACCCCCCTCCTAGAGGGTATGCCGGGGGTAGAATAGGAACCAGATTTCTCCGTCTTAGAGGCACTATCTAACCCCCCTCCTAGAGGGTATGCCGGGGGTAGAATAGGAACCAGGTTTCTCCGCCTTAGAGGCACTAGTCCTCTAAAAGGGGTCAACCCTGCGGGAACCCAGGGGTATAGAAATGGGACCGAGAGCTTCTTCGGCTTGAAGGAGCGTCCGTCGGTTGTGCGGGATGCATAAATTGACAACCAACCCGTCCTTCGGATAAGACGTAAATAAAACCGAGGTACCGTGTTGAGTGATTGCCACCCTCTTCGCACGTTAAAGAACCCAGTGTAACAGTTCATTATGAGCATTATGCTCATGATGAGTGGTCCATAGGAGACCTGTTGCACTGGCTAAATTATCCGTCCCTACCCATCACTTTTCCTTGTTTCGAGTCCCATGGCGTTTAAATTTTAAATGTTCTCGTCCTGAATATAGCTGAAAAATTGCTCGCTGGACGTTAAGCACCAATCAATCAATCAATCAATCAAATCGATCATTCCTTTCTATCTTAAGGTGGTACCATAGACTTCAGGTAAAATTTGATCTGCTCGTTTAATCTTTTTTTTTTTTTTTTTTTTTTTTTTTNTTTTTTTGGCAGTGTGTTTGAATATATCCACTGTAATAAATATCAAAATTTTAACAAATTCCAACCAACAGACTCAGAGCTATAAATTCACTAGCCACATAGCAGCTTTTCTCTCAGCTTTTGATCACCGAGATGCTTGAAATCTGCATACAAACATCATATGATCAAAACGTTCAACTGATTTTAAAGAGTTATCTCCCTGTAATGTATGGTACCCCCTTAGAAAACCTTCATGTCAACTTTTGCCGATTCTGAAATTAACTCTCTGCATTTTTATTACATTCCTCTATATTTGAAAATAACATTTATTAACCAGTAGGTTATATTATGAATACTACAGACTGGTTTGTATTTATACAGCGAGAACATTATTTTGCTCCAAAATGCTTCGCCGGTCTATTATGGCTTTTAAAGCCATACTGGACGGGCAAAAGCCATAATATACTGGTAAAAAGCCATAATGGACCGGTCCATTATGGCCTTCTTCAAAAAGAATGAAGATTACCTAAAAATTTTCATAAAATTTCAAAATTCTAAAATCAATATAAAAAAAATTTTAAAGTTCAAAATTTTCAAAAAATTTCAGTATTACAAAAATCTCAAAATTTCAAAAATTTCAAAAAAAAAATTCAAAATGTTCATAAGATTTCAAAATTTTCAAAAAATGTCAATATTTAAAAAAAATTTAAAATGATAAAATTTTCAAAAAGTTTAGAAAAATTTCAGTTTTCATAAAATTTTCAAAAAGTTTCAAAAATTTAAGTTTTCATAAAATTTCAATTTTCATAAAATTTCAAAGTTTTAATATTTAAATGATAATATTGAAAAATGATAAAAACAATTATTATACTTTATGCAAATTTCTTACATTATCCATTCATTTCATTGGACAAGCGGCATTTGTTAATTTTCACTAACCTTTCATAAGCCCCGCCCATCCCTAGCAACATGTGATAATATTAGCAACGGGTGTTAATGCCTAAAATTAACACCCGCTGAGCCCGAAGTTTGCCGATCCAGACAAATTAACACCCGAGGTTTACCGATTCTTATTTCCTCATCATTTCCGTTATCACCAGACGACAACAAACCGTCAAGCTCTCGTCGTGGCGTTTGCTGACATATCTCTGAATTAATGAAATAAATTGAAGCGTACACGAAGCCAAATGACGCCTGATCTTTACGTTTTAAACTGGAAGTCTTCATATGACGTCATGTTGTTAATGTTCCAAATTCGTCAGCAACATTTCGCGAAATTTTAATTCGTGCGATTTTTAGAGAATACATATGCAAGAATGATATATTTTTAATTACAATATTGAATTTAAGAATTTTAAGTATTGTACGGTATTAAAATTTAATGACAAACATTTCAAACAACAACTGCACTGTAAATTTTCATTTTTTTCAAAATGAGAATGAATACATTGGCTTGAAAATTATTTATGCAATAGTCAGAATATAGAAGCAAACATGTGATAATATTTATCAAAATATACTATTAGCATTTTACATTAATTGTTATAAACATTTTGTTATTATCTTGCTAAATTTGATGTTTTGTTGTTGTTAATGTAAGTAAACTATCTTAATTTATGACTTTTTATTTTCTTAACAATTGTCCCAATAACATAATGCACACTTGAATCATTAGGCATTCAGTATAATAAAAAACATACTGCCCTTGGATGAAGGTGTTAGGGTGATTAACACACTCTGTGAAAAAATTATCACCCTCGACTTCGTCTCGGGTGATAATTTTTTCCCTCGTGTGTTAATCTACCCTAACACCTTCATCCAAGGGCAGTATGTTTATATTATAGCCTACCACTTCGGTCAATACTATGGCCTTCAGAAAGAATGAAGATTACCTAAAATTGAAATTGACTGGTTAATAAAAGTATTAAGAAATGGGTGTTTTCATAATGGACCGGTTATATGTCCTCGGTTAAGTCATAATGGCCCTCGGAAAGTTGCATTGGCCCTCGGCGTTGCCTCGGGCCAATACAACCTTCCTTGGGCCATTATGACTAACATTTGACATATAACTGGTCCATTATGAAAACACCCATTTATTAATACTATAGTAACGTATATACCATATATCTAAAATAAACTGTCAGGTTTACACTTGTATATCTCTTATCATAACCTGTGACATGCGTTACATTGTCTGAAAATAAACTGTCAGGATTACACTTGTATATCTCTTATCATAACCTGTGACATGCGTTACATTGTCTGAAAATAAACTGTCAGATTTACACTTGTATATCTCTTATCATAACCTGTGACATGCGTTACATTGTCTGAAAATAAACTGTCAGGTTTACACTTGTATATCTCTTATCATAACCTGTGACATGCGTTACATTGTCTGAAAATAAACTGTCATGCAAGTTTATATTATATGAAAATGAAGTGTGGCATTTATATTCGTATATGTTTAAATATAAAATGTAATTTTTACATTCCTCTGTATCTGAAAATACAAATACTGTCACGTACATATACATTATCTGAAAATAAACATTCGTCAATATCTAAAACAAACTTTAAGGTTTCCATTCATCTATATCTGAAAATAAGCTGCCATACGCATTTACATTCGCCTTTATCCGAAGATAAAATGTCATGTTTAAATTCGCCTTAATCTGAGACTTGACCAGAACAATTACATGTCATTATACGACACTTATTTTTTCTATGGACATCCCAGTCGTATTTGTATTTGCAATTCATTGTCATTGCTAGCTAAGTTAACCTGTGTTTTATCTATATTTCCAAAGGGTAGATACATTCACTGAGGTATGCTGTGCTTGCAACCATTCTTGCTTTGCTTAATTTAATATTTTGTATAAAGAGGTTGCAAAATAGAAGAAGATAATGACCTATGCATTGCTTGCTGGGTTTGTGAAATCTGTATCCACTGTTACAATGACAATGGAAGGAGCCAGCAGTATTCACACAGTTTCCATAATGACATATTTTCCTGCCATACTTTTTACATTCGTCTACATCTGGAAAACAAACAAAAAATGAGTAAGATAGAAAATAAACGTTAGGACAATGGACAATCCAGAGAAACTGGCAACATAGGATACGAAGAAAAACAAAACAAAAACACAAAACAATATGCGTTGGACACCAATATACGAAAAACAAACACAAATAAGGTAAAGATGACATGAGCCCTCCTACAAACAAATGGAGGTATAGACGAACCTAACAAACACAAATAACGTAAAGATGACATGAGACCTCCTACAAACAAATGGAGGTATAGACGAACCGAACATCGTTTTGATACGGAAATCGTAACGATAATCACAACACGGATCTAAGAACGTAAAAGTACATAACAAAACACATATCCTTGTTAATTTTCTTAATGAAAGTATATATAACAAAACAATCCATAAAACTTGTGGGTGGCTTTAGAGTTATCAAGAGGAAAACAGAGATAAAAAAAAACAAATAGGATGTCATTAGTTTGTAGGCGTTATAGATAAGATTATGGATGATGATGATCTATATACTTTTGATATAATTTTGATAATTATATACTCAAGAAAGTATAAATATAAACATCCAACTAAGTGTGTTGGTCTAGTGCAAATTGGACGGCATCGTCATCTAATTGAAAATTAATTTGTTCTCGCCATGATATAGCTGCAAAATTTCCGAGTTGGCGCTTAGCAACGATCACTCACCCACTCACTCACTCACTCACTCGCTCGCTCACTCACAAAAGCAATTGCTATAAATTAACCTTATTTTGCATATGGAAGACAACATCAGTGCAGGGAATTAAAGTTTTTTTTCTCAGGAAATCCATGGCATGTACTATTGTGGTGATATTAGATGTGGATAAAACAAATCATTACATTTATTTTTGTGGATTCATTCTGCAAATTATCCTTGTATCACATTTGCAGAATTTAACTATCAAGGGTTAGGGGTTACTATTGTGGTGTTTAATGCCACTTTCAGCAATATTTCAATTAATCGTGGTGGTTAGTTTTATTGGTGGAGGAAACCGTAGTACCCGGAGAAAACCACCGACCTGCCACAAGTCGCTGATAAACTTTATTACATAATGTATCGAGTTACATCTCGCCTGATCGGGATTCGAACTTGTGACATTAGTGGTGATAGGGACTGATTGCACATGCAGTTGGAAATCCAAATACCATACGATCACGACCGTGAAGGAGCCACAAGATTGAAAACAATGTAAAATACCACAATCAAGGAATAAAAATAGATTTTCCATCTGTTTCGTGATGACTATAGAAACAAATATATCTAATTTAATGCATGCAACACGATTCTTGAATAACCTTCATCACGCAGGTACGATCAGTCACAAGATTAGAAAGCCAAATAATTAAGTCTTTCACAGCAAGAAATACCAGTATTGCTATTGTCGAGAGAATACCAGTATTGCTATTGTCGAGAGAATACCAGTATTGCTATTGTCGAGAGAATACCAGTATTGCTATTGTCGAGAGAATACCAGTATTGTTATTGTCGAGAGAATACTAGTATTGCTATTGTCGAGAGAATACCAGTATTGCTATTGTCGATAGAATACCAGTATTGCTATTGTCGAGAGAATACTAGTATTGCTATTGTCGAGTGAATACCAGTATTGCTATTGTCGAGAGAATACTAGTATTGCTATTGTCGAGAGAATACCAGTATTGTTATTGTCGAGAGAATACTAGTATTGCTATTGTCGAGAGAATACCAGTATTGTTATTGTCGAGAGAATACTAGTATTGCTATTGTCGAGAGAATACTAGTATTGCTATTGTCGAGAGAATACCAGTATTGTTATTGTCGAGAGAATACCAGTATTGCTATTGTCGAGAGAATACCAGTATTGCTATTGTCGAGAGAATACCAGTATTGTTATTGTCGAGAGAATACTAGTATTGCTATTGTCGAGAAAATACTAGTATTGCTATTGTCGAGAGAATACCAGTATTGCTATTGTCGAGAGAATACTAGTATTGCTATTGTCGAGTGAATACCAGTATTGCTATTGTCGAGAGAATACTAGTATTGCTATTGTCGAGAGAATACCAGTATTGCTATTGTCGAGAGAGAACTATTTTTCGCTGGTACACTGTAACACAATATTACACAATACACAATGCATTCAGTAAATTGATCATTATTGTGTTGAAAGGGTGATTTAAGTACACTGAATAAAATCATTCGTGTAGTTATCAGATTTATGAAAACTACATTCAAACATAGAATAAAGGCCCAATTGTAAAACCAATCAATCAATCAACCAATTGTAAAACGTCAACACAACGAGCAACATGGATGACCTATTTTGTATAACGTTTAAGGTTATATATATATATTTCAAAACATGCGTCGCTTCCTAATGTAAAAAGGTTGATAACTATCTGACGAAAATTGTAATCTCTGCACTTCCTTTCTTACTTAAAAGCGTTAGTAAAAACCCACAAACACGAGGAAAAAAATAGCATGTGATTACTAATTTTAAAACTTGTCTATTGTGTCTTTAAAGTGTCACGAGTGTGGGAGCAAAGGGTCGTTCCAAACTTAGAAAATAACGTTCTTGACTCATTTTTTGATTCGACTGTGACTGTCCGGGAAGTTGCCACTTAAGGGAAAAAAAGTAACTATTACATCATTTAAGTTATATATTAAGGAAATATTACAAGGAAAATCCGAATACAGTACATGACATAGAACACTTATCATGGGTGTGGACAATACTATCTAGTACAGCATCTTGTATATATATTTCCTATTGTAAATTTTTAGTTGATGCGAATCTGTCGAGTTGTTTTCTATTTGTTTTTGTATATATTATCAAACCTTCTTTAGTGACCACCTCCATTAACCAATAACTTGCATAATATGATTTTAACTTTAATTTCCCTTCACTGTGAATTTTATAAACCTGTACTTAGTGACCCTATGTCAATGTTACATTGGCAGGTCACTTGAAACAGGTTTACCTTTATTGACGGCTAAAGACTTAATGTAGCTATCAAGACCGAAGGGTCGAAATCCCATTGACCTGTTGAACTCCTCCATATTAAATATAATTAATATTCATATTGCAGGATTAGGGTTGTGGTGTTTAACGCCACATTCAGAAATATTTCAGTTATATTGTGGATGTCAATTTTATTGGTGGAGGAAACCGGAGTACCCGAAGAAAACTACAGTCCTGTCGCTAGTATTTGACAAACTTTATCACATAATGTTGCATCGAGTACACTTTGTCATGAGCAGGGTTCGAACTCACGACGTTAGTGGTGATAGGCACTACTTGCATAGGTAGTTGTAAATCCACCTATCATACGACCATGACCTTGATGGTCCCCCAATAGTACAGGTGTGATATATAATTTACAATATATACAGAGACATCAGCAACATTGGATACACAAGACATGAGACGAAGACAAAATAAAAAATACAACACAGAAAACTCAAAAGATGAGCGACACGGATCTTACCAAAAAATATTGGGGTGGACCCATGTGACCACGATGGTATCCTCTGGAATGTACATTTTGAAGAAGTTTTGATATTTATATATCAACATATTTTTGGTTCATTAATTTTGTTGATATTTGTACATTTGGCAAAACGACTTAGACGACTAACAATTTATAGTGCATGTAGAAAAAGTGATACAAGTAAAATTTCCTTATTAATGTCAGAGAACCAATTTAATAGGCGTCTAATCAACATCTGCTTCATAAAACAAAGAAAAATTAGAATGAACCATGTATAAATCAGAAAATCCAGATAGATAAACCAAAAGCGGTGAATCATCAATTTAAGAAATAAAATATAAGGAGATAGACCAACCTTAAATAAAAAAAAAAAAAAAAAAAAAATTAAAAACAAAGACCCCCCAAAAAAACAAAAAAAGAGACAAAAAACAAAATAAAACCCACCACATAATTATTATAATAGTAGGTTAAGGCATTATCAAAAATACACCATTTTACCCTTTCACTATTCCACGTTATTTTTGCCCATTGACTTATGAAAAGAAACTAAATGCATCTAATTGGGGAATTAAAGGTATACATATACAAATAATTATCACTATAATCAGGAATACAAACAGAAGACTAACAGAAAAGTACAAACGTTAAAGAAACCCGAAGGGGGAATCAATAATGGACAACCCAGAGACACGGGGCAACATTGGGTACGAGTGATGAATTTTTACGCACATTGGTTATTCCTTGATAATAGCGATAACATAAATAACTGCCATAAATAGAAACCTTTACTAGTCACTATTGTTCAATATGCTAAATATGTCCTACTTCTTGAATACAAATTTCAAACATCTCACTACATTAAATCATGCGGATGTAATAGGGGGAAGGATTCAAATTAAATCACACACGTGGTCCTAACTTGAATGTTGCTGATCTTTTCAGTTTTGTTGTTGTGTGTCTTTACGTTCTGAGGTTCGTGTTGTGATGTCCGTTATGATTCCCGCATACAAACGATGTTCGGTTCGTCTTTACCTCCAGTTGTTTGAAGGCTGGCTCATGTCTTGCTTACGTTATTTGTGTTTGTTTGCGCATAGTGGTGTCCAACGCATATTGTGTTGTGTTTTTATTTTGTTTTTCTTCGTCTTGTGTACCCTATGTTACCAGTTTCTCTGGATTGTCCGTTTTTATTTTGTTTTTCTTCGTCTTGTGTAGCCTATGTTGCCTGTTTCTCTGGAGTGTCCGTTTTTATTTTGTTTTTCTTCGTCTTGTGTACCCTATGTTGCCAGTTTCTCTGGATTGTCCGTTTTTATTTTGTTTTTCTTCGTCTTGTGTACCCTATGTTGCCAGTTTCTCTGGATTGTTTTTGCTTTGTTTTTCTTCGTCTTGTGTACCCTATGTTGCCAGTTACTCTGGATTGTCTATTTTTGCTTTGTTTTTCTTCGTCTTGTGTAGCCTATGTTGCCTGTTTCTCTGGAGTGTCCGTTTTTATTTTGTTTTTCTTCGTCTTGTGTAGCCTATGTTACCTGTTTCTCTGGATTGTCCGTTTTTTATTTCCACTTCTGTATTTTCTAACGTTTATCTAAACATGCTCATTCCTATAATGAATTTCTAAATTTTACTCTGAAGTTGATTAAATATATCTTAATCTCTCCCAAGGTACAAGTCACCTTAGACGATTTTAGCCATCCTGTTTAGGCCCTGTGGTTTACTTTTAAATGATTTGGACCATGTTGGACCATGTGCTTAAATAAAATATTTACATGAACGTTTTAATTCATGTTGTACTCACGATCGTGTGGTAGTTGGATTTACAACTACCTATGCATTCAGTGTCTTTATCACTACTAAAGTTGTGAGTTCGAGTACTCCGGTTTCCTCAACCAATAAAACTGATCGCCACGATATAATTAAAATATTGTTGAAAGTGGCGTTAAACACCATTACCATAACCACCACGTTTGAATCATGACCTCAGTATATATTTGTTCCTTACATTATGATATATATTATTGCATCACCTTCGTGCCTTTCTGATTTTGGTACTTGAAATGTTTTTTTTTTCCATTCACTAATTTCCTGTATTAATGTTAAACATACATTTTAATGGACAGGAATAATTGTGTATCAAAGGATGCACTTTAATTTTCAATTAGTTTATACTAATTATTCCATTTTATTGATAATTAGCTTTTTCCTACTAACCGTGGGAAAATCTTGGATATTGTTTGATATTGTGTGTTTAAAAAATCATTAGATAAAAAAACTGCAAAAACAAGGAAAAAAATTTGATATTTTTCCGTATTTCCAATGTATTAGTATAACTGTTCCAAAGCGAAAAATAAAATGTTATTATTATTTAACACATATCGCTCAAATATCACAAGCTATGTGCTTTATTGTACTAAAAACGTAGATATCTAATCTAGTGCATCCGGTGCCTCTCTGGAATAACCTTTAACCTCCACCATGTACGTTCACAGTCAACAGATTGGAAAGTCGAACAATCAAAAAAAAAAATTGGGAGCAAGAAAACTCAAATACTTAAACGGGACATACAAACACAACACAACGCAACATCAGAGAAACATAAACTCTAGCCGAGCACGTTCACTATTACACCAACGATCCGGTTTTAATACACCAAAATTAGACCAAAAACCCGTATCCAGTAAACAAAATGCAGATCCAACAACCCACGTGCGCACTAAATTAGATATATACGGGGTTTTTTTATTAACAACACGTTGCATCAACTATATAGGTATACCTGTACAATTACGACGATCAGCTGATAAACGATAGCCTTTCTTCTTACATCTACATCTGTAGGAGGAGATAGTATTAATACATATACCTTCACACCCGCCATTATCAACCGTACACTCATCTAAATCTGAAACAAAATATAATTTTTATTTCACCTGAATACATTTACATTTTCATATATTGAGACAAAAACTATATGTAGGGTATGCACATGTAATGTACCCGTCACTTGTTATGTAACTGTTTATTGTATTTTCTAACTGTATCCAAAATTAGTTGAATAATATTACTTCCAGTTGTTTGTAGGGGGCTCATGTCTTAATTACTTTATTTTTATTTGTTTGCGCATAGTGGTGTCCAACACATATGGAACTTTTTGTTTGCAAATAAACTTTGGAGAAAACCGGAGGGGAAATCAAGAATGGACAATCCAGAGACACTGGCAAGATTGATTACACACGACACAACACGGTGGAGAAAACCGGAGGGGAAATCAAGAATGGACAATCCAGAGACACTGGCAAGATTGATTACACACGACACAACACGGAGACACACAAAACAAAAACAAAAAACACAACACAGAAAACTAAACAGATAAACAACAATGTCAGTGGACCAATCAAAATAAAGACAATTTCTGGTGACACATGTGAACCCGACATATACCCGTAATGAACAATGTGTGGACCAAATATGGTGAGCCTAGGTTGTATTGTGTCGGAGAAACTGATCTTATCAACAAACACTTAGCATTATTAACGCCAAGGACACGCCCGTAGGTAAGGCTCGCCTTCAGCGATTATAGTAGCCGTCGAGACAACACATACACTACTAATACAACACATGGTGTAATACAATCGTAGATATCCAACCCAGTCAGTACAACACACCTCTGGATACACCAGGAACATATGTCTGCCTTCAAAGTTTCTCCTTATCGCAACTGCACAAACATAAATACATTGTGGTGAAAATCATTCCAAAGACCAGTTTTAAAGAGCTTGCAAATTCTTTCATCATACGTATTTATTTACGTATACTGGAGTCCAACACGATTTCTACTTCAGATGATGTTCGTGTTGTTTAAAAGTAACACGATGAGTCACTCTAGTGAAGTATGAATTACTTACCCTTTTTGAGCACCTGAGTTCATCCTCGTTATAATGGAGTGCATGTTGCTTAATTTTGAGTTTTCCATGTAATGTTTTGTAGACCATTGCCTGTCTGTTAGTCTTTCTTTTTTGCCATTGTTTTTTTTCTTAGATTTACAGCTTCTGATTACTCCTTTGGTATCTTAGATTTACAGCTTCTGATTACTCCTTTGGTATCTTAGATTTACAGCTTCTGATTACCTCTTTTTGTATCTTCAAACTTTTCTTCCTTTATTGGTAAAAACAGTAAAATATTGATCTTTATTCACGACGATGACCATCTTGACTTGAAGTTTGAATTGTCGTTTATTCCAGAATATAATTCTAAAATTTAGTGATTTTTGTGTTAAACAAAAACACAATTAAAGCAATAAAATAAATTTAAGAGAAATTCAGAACATTAGGCTTTTATATGTGTTATATGTTGATGCATCGTCGATTAAAAAATATCTTGGAGGAAATGACAGATGATACGCCATTCAAATAATTGTTTTCAATAGAATTTGCCCAGAAGTTCCAGGGAAGATTTTGTCATGTTTAATTACTATGTCAGGTACTATTTCATATCAGTAGTCAAAATTATGAATAATAATAATAATAAGTACATGTTAAAGATCGTACTTCCATGAAACTATTATTATATTTAGGTGCCATTCGATTTTTAAAGTAGATGTTTTGACCATTGTTTTACTGTCTGATACAGTATTACATGCTAGTTGTTAAGATTAGGTGGGTTCAGATTCAATTGTGAATTAAACCGAGCGATATACAGACGGCAGATGTCAAAACGTTATTTTGGATTAGACGAGATGACAATATACAGACGGCAGATGTCAAAACGTTATTTTGGATTAGACGAGATGACCAAAATACATTTTTTCGTTGGTGTGTAACAAAACTTGGAGATTAACTCTATTTGACATAAGTAATCTCAGCACATATTGGCTATCCCGATTAGTCCTTCTAGGCTTACTTGCTTCACTATAAAGCATACCCGGTTGTAGGTTTTATCCCATAAACACGTGGTACGAATAAAATAACATATCTACGTCTTTATTTGTATATTTTTCACTCGAATAATTGTACACCTACATGATTTAAATTTTGTTAAATAGGTCATTCAAATCTAAAGTGGAAATTCCATAGAGTAATAGACTGGATATAATAATTCGGGGGAGTTTAATAGCACGTTTTGCTACTTAAAATTACTTCTCCCTAGGAAATTCCAGAATTTTTTTGTAACAATAGATCTGAATACAAAACAGATATGAATTTGCTCAATCTGACCTTGTCACAAATTTATTTGCAACACTGTTGTATCCGAAATTAAATCGAACAAATCGAGACGACGAAATGCTCACTAAAACATCAATGCACTTGACCTTCAGACTTGAATATGCTGAATTTAGAGACAAGGTAGATGTTTGTTACAGACAAGGTAGATGTTTGTTACAGACAAGGTAGATGTTTGGTACAGACAAGGTAGATGTTTGTTACAGACAAGGTAGATGTTTGTTACAGACAAGGTAGATGTTTGTTACAGACAAGGTAAATGTTTGTTACAGACAAGGTAGATGTTTGTTACAGACAAGGTAGATGTTTGTTACAGACAAGGTAAATGTTTCTTACAGACAAGGTAGATGTTTCTTACAGACAAGGTAGATGTTTCTTACAGACAAGGTAGATGTTTGTTACAGACAAGGTAAATGTTTGTTACAGACAAGGTAAATGTTTGTTACAGACAAGGTAGATATTTGTTACAGACAAGGTAAATGTTTGTTACAGACAAGGTAAATGTTTGTTACAGACAAGGTAGATATTTGTTACAGACAAGGTAGATATTTGTTACAGACAAGGTAGATATTTGTTACAGACAAGGTAGATGTTTGTTACAGACAAGGTAGATATTTGTTACAGACAAGGTAGATGTTTGTTACAGACAAGGTAGATGTTTGTTACAGACAAGGTGGTAATCAGTAGCCGTAAATCGAAGGACAGACAATGTAATGGTCAATAGAAAAAGACAAACAATAATCCACAAGATATTATACATAATACTAAAGATTGTGCAACATAAACCTCACATAAAAAACTGGAGGAACTCAGGTGGTCCATAATGGTAGGCAATTCCTGCTCCAATAATGGCACTCGTAGTGTTACTGTTAAACGAAATGATCAATACAAGCTTCTTACTGTATTAGCTTTGTTGCTTAATATCCCGATTGTCTCAGTAAAAGAAGTTCTCTCCTGACTTAATATCCCGATTGTCTCAGTAAAAGAAGTTCTCTCCTGACTTAATATCCCGATTGTCTCAGTAAAAGAAGTTCTCTCCTGACTTAATATCCCGATTGTCTCAGTAAAAGAAGTTCTCTCCTGACTTAATATCCCGATTGTCTCAGTAAAAGAAGTTCTCTCCTGACTTAATATCCCGATTGTCTCAGTAAAAGAAGTTCTCTCCTGACTTAATATCCCGATTGTCTCAGTAAAAGAAGTTCTCTCCTGATTTAATATCACGATTGTCTCAGTAAAAGAAGTTCTCTCCTGACATAATATCACGATTGTCTCAGTAAAAGAAGTTCTCTCCTGACTTAATATCCCGATTGTCTCAGTAAAAGAAGTTCTCTCCTGACTTAATATCCCGATTGTCTCAGTAAAAGAAGTTCTCTCCTGACTTAATATCCCGATTGTCTCAGTAAAAGAAGTTCTCTCCTGACTTGATGATTTGTGATCGTCTACTATTGCCTTACACGTCCAACAGTCAAATTTAACACTTTCCAATCTTTGGTTTGTGTATTTATTTTTAATTGGTATTTATGTTGTGCAATTTTACTATGAAACATGTGTACGATTGTTTGATATTTGAAATTATATTTGTTAGATTATTGCATAAAGAAGAGGTACTAATCTTAAAATACAATGTTAAAATTTTGGGATATATTCTTTAGCATTGGTTTCTACAGGACGTCAGTAAGGAACAATCCTACGATATTTTATCTACACTTAGGTATCACAAAATAAGGACAAAATTGGAGATTACCAGGCTTAAACACGAACAATGAACATGGGGGTGCGAACTCATTGGATGTGAATGATAAAGTGCATTTAAAACTCTGGCAACACCATAGATTTGATGTGCACATGGAGTTCTGCTGCAGTAACTAGATAATGTCTAATAAAATTTGGATGGTAAACGCTTATAGATTATGTCAAAGGGTTCTTACAAATTATTCTTTAAACTTTTTTCTAGGTTGACATTCTTAAACAGAGACGATCATATTTCCGTTATTTAAATACGAAAACGTGCACCTTTGTATTCCATATTATACATACGCATGGCATTTGTCCTTGGGAATTTGGAAATTCCAACTGGTGTTTCCTGTTAAATATTTACCTTTACACGGTCTGTTTTCACCTGGATGGTATCCGGATACACCTGTACAATTACAGGTATATGATCCAGCAGTATTTATACACTGCCCCGGACAATCGTATGAATCAGAAGAGCATTCGTCTATATCTATAAACAAAAACAGGGTATCAAAAAGATTTAAACGTCAAACATAGAATGTTGTACAGGTATAGGGTAAATATAACAGTTACAATTATATATATATATATATATATATACGGTGTGTATATAACCATTGAGTTTCTGTTGTGTTTGTGGTATTTTTCAAATCTCGATTGTGTAATCATTTCGTTTTTTTTTTTCAATCTGGGTTAAATATCCCTTTCTTAATAATTCGGGTTTTTTTTTTTGGAAATGAAAGAAGAAGTGTTCCTCTAAATATTCATTTTAAGACGAATGATCTGACTACAACAGAACACTTACAATCAGACACACCAGCATCAATAAATTGAAAAACAAAAAATATCACTCTGTAAGAACATTACCAAAATCCAATAGAAAAATCGTAAATAGAGGATTGATTGATTTTTGGTGCTTAACGCCACTTTCAGCAATATTTCAGCTATATCATGGCGACCAGTTTTAGTGGTGGAAGAAGCCGGAGTACCCGGAGAGAATCACCGGCCATGAACAAGCAACTGGTAAGCCTTATCACTTGCGGCTACGAGTCGAGTGCACCCTTTTTGTAATTTACAAAGCCGGACGCGAACCCACGCCGTATTGGTGATAGACTTGTATGAATTGTTAGGTAATCCAACTACCTAACTCATTGAGTCACACAGGCCCTCGTAAATAGAGGCAACTTCGATATTCCTAACATACAAATACATGACCGATCACCTCTCTGGCTTCGTACATACACTTCAATAAACAGTGGTTGGTGTAAGTAACTGTATGGGATCAAACATCCCCTCTTAGTTAAATGATGAGGACATGCACTCATTGTACACTCTAGTAAATTAAAGTGAAATAATACATATAGACAGTCAATCCAATTGAGCAGCCTACTTCAAAGAATATTAAACTGTCTAGTTGTCTTACTGTTAACCTGGTGGCAACCATGTTGTTGTTTTTCTTTTGTGTGTCTGTATTTGTAAGTTTGTAATGTCATGTTGGGAAACATAACGATAGTATTTGTAAGAATACTTCACCCATATTTTGTTTTTCATGTTTATAGTCACTCCTTTGAGAATAATATTTTATTTAACAAATAGCATCAGAACGACAAAGATGGCCAAATGTAGCGCTAAGCCATGGAAGTAGAGAGTCAACTGCAGGCTAGGGACCGCTTTACTCATGTCAAGATATCAGTTATTTTCATTGTTGAAGACCCTGTTGTGACTGTGAAATGTAGAATAGCAATAAAAGCGTATTTCTGTATATTAATGTGTATCTAAGTGTAATGCTGGGTAGTCTCTCAATGGTGGTAATTTGTGTCTAAGTATAATGCTGGATAGTCTCTCAATGGTGGTAATTTGTGTCTAAGTGTAATGCTGGATAGTCTCTCAATGATGGTAATTTGTGTCTAAGTGTAATGCTGGGTAGTCTCTCAATGGTGGTAATTTGTGTCTAAGTTTAATGCTGGATAGTCTCTCAATGGTGGTAATTTGTGTCTAAGTGTAATGCTGGATAGTCTCTCAATGGTGGTAATTTGTGTCTAAGTGTAATGCTGGGTAGTCTCTCAATGGTGGTAATTTGTGTCTAAGTGTAATGCTGGATAGCCTCTCAATGGTGGTAATTTGTGTCTATGTGTAATACTGGATAGTCTCTCAATGGTGGTAATTTGTGTCTAAGTGTAATACTGGATAGTCTCTCAATGGTGGTAATTTGTGTCTAAGTGTAATGCTGGGTAGTCTCTCAATGGTGATAATGTGTTTCTAAATGTAATGCTGGATAGTCTCTCAGTGATGGTAATTTTTGTCTAAGTGTAATGCTGGATAGTCTCTCGATGGTGGTAATGTGTGTCTAAGTGTAATGCTGGATAGTCTCTCAATGGTGGTAATTTATGTCTAAGTGTAATGCTGGATAGTCTCTCTATGGTGGTAATTTGTGTCTTAAGTATAATGCTGGATAGCCTCTCAATGGTGGTAATTTGTGTCTAAGTGTAATGCTGGATAGTCTCTCAATGGTGGTAATTTGTGTCTAAGTGTAATGCTGG
>MJUT01062496.1:48683-66236 GCA_002080005.1 Gigantidas platifrons | reverse complement strand
GGTTGCTCCGCTATTAAATGCAAATTTAAAAAGAACACAGGAGTCGTTTTTTTACAGAATCAATGGATTGATTGATTGGTTTATGGCTGCTTAATCGTCCAGCGACAAAGACGAGAGCAAGGTCAACGATATTTCAAAATATATACAGAAATGAGGGTGGAGTTGAACAAACTGGACCACCATCATTAACTACCACGAATGTTTATATGGTTGGGGGTTATGGTGTTTAACGCCACTTATACTTAAGTATATCGAATGTTGTCAAATGTCATCAGATTTCATATATTAATATACTTGATCGTAAGGTACTCCTGTGTATTATTAACCCATTGAGAATTGACTTATACACTATTTAATTTTTTTTTTATCAAAGCAGTTTTTTCAACGATACCGTGTACTGAATGGCACTGGACATGTATGATGAATAGACATTAGCATGTACAATTTACTTTTAATTTGTTAATTGTTGTTGTCTGCCAATTGGGCAGTGTTCCAGCTATAATCATGACGAGAAAATGTTAAGAAACAAGATGAAAGGTGGCATTACAATGGGGGTACGGGCCTAATGAACCTTGTAAATGTACCTGACAACCACACCTAACATGTTGTTGTTCAGTAGCAGCTGTTGTAAGTTGTCTTTGAAGTGTAAGGGGTAATGTATTCTTGATAAACGAGAAACTCGCCAAAAACATAACCGAGATCCATCAAAAGTACATCACCACTGAAGTTGAGAGTTCGAACCCCGCTCATGATGAGATGTACTCGATACAACATCATGTGATAAAGTTTGTCAGTAACTTGCGGTAGGTCGGTGATTTTCAACGGCTACTTCCTGTTTCCTCAACCAATAAAACTCCCCCCCCCCCCCCGAAGATATAACAGAGATCTTCCAAAAGCACAACCGAATCCACAAAATGCAAAAACATGCTGGTCATTTACACGGGATGGACACAATATGACCAGGTTAAATTAATTTCAAATAAAGACCTCACTTCTTTATGATTATAAATTGATGTAGTCATGGATTCAGATTGTTTTGTAATGTAAAATGGTCGGTATATAACGGAATTATTTATTTCAAGGCATCTTCAACTAAATGTGTCTTTCAATCGACCCAAAACCGCGTGTTTTAAGACAAGACTTATTTAATGATTTAGAGGACTGTTTACATTGGTGATTATGTTTTCTATCATTTTATTAAACTCACCAATACACAACTCTCCAACTTGTATATACCCGTCATAACAAGCACAGAAACGAGACCCAAATGTGTTGTAACATAAATGTTCACATCCACCATTGTTCGTCAAACACTCGTCTACATCTAACAAGGATAAAAAAGAAATATCAATCATGATTTATCTGAACATTTGTAAAAGAATATATATTCGTACCACCATATCTTAAAAATCAATACTTTTCATTATACATGCTTTAGGGACCGACCATTTAACCTTATACAAGACCCCCATCCCACCCGCCCGTTTTTCCGAGCCGCAATTTTTGTTCACGCAACTCAAAAATCAGATTATTTTTTTGTTTTGGACATTTGGACATGAAATGTCTGTATTTTTTTCAACTTTGCAAAAATGTCTTGTTGAAAACTACAGGGCAAGATTATTATTCTTTGCATTTTTTAGGTCAATTTAAACTTTCCATAAAATTTAGCGATAGACATTTAAGAAAAACATTTCCCTCACCAAATTATAATAAAAACATACCCCCCCCCCCCCCCCCNCCCCCCCACCAAGTTATATGATTGTTGTTCCTTCATCGTAAGATGGGAACAAAAAATCCTCTAAGATCATAACCGTAAAATATTAAATGCTATCGTTGTGCCTCAATCATAGAATCCTGGATAAAGTCAATTAAGCCCCACCAGAGATCCGTCCCCGGGGTATACTATTATTATGAGTTCGCATCACTTGGTCAGATTCTTGTTAGATAAGATAAGATAAGCTATGTCCAATTAGGATCATTACAATAATTATCTATTAGTCTACTTTCCATAACCGCCACGATATAACTGAAATCTTGCTGAAAGTGGCGCTAAACACCATAACCTCTTAACCATACGTTCAATACACAAATAATAAGTTAACAGTTTGAAAGTGTTTTAAATAAACGTTACAGAATACCGAAGGTGCAATCAAAAAATTGACAATCCTGAAAAACTGGCATTTTAGGGTACACAAGACGAAAACAAACAAAACAAAAACACAATACAATATGTGTTGGACACCACTATACCAAGAAAACACAAATAACGTAAATAAGATGATCATGGAAAAAAAAATATTTCGTAGCAGATTTAGCTACTTAGTATAAATCTTTTAAAACAATATTTTTAACAGGAAGACAGAGTCCGGCAATTTTCTATTTCCTTGATCCATGACCTGTCGCATCCGGATGTCAAAGGATAACGCCCTTTTTTTTTTACCTAAACAAGGACACACTCTGTGTGTAAATATTAAAAATGCATTACTTACTAGTATATATATAGTAAACATGATGTATAATTACAAGTCAAAATACAAACAGACAATTGTACATAAACATTCCTATAGTGTGACAGGGTACCAAAGGGGTGTTCTTGTGATATGAATTTGTATTTATATTTTCTAAAAAAAATCATTCACCGCCTTTTTAAATAATGGCGATATTTATTTTCCGTTTTGGAAACAGTTGAAAATCTAGTAACATCATTGCAAATGTTGTGTGCAAAGATAGATAACTCTAATTAAAATTACATACAACAGCGGATTTACATAATTATATAGACTGATAACAAAGTTATATTCTTAATAGAATCAAAAACATACTCGGACCGCGAAAACATCTTGTATATGAAAAAAACACAAAAAAGTGTTAATACACACTTATAATAGAGTTCAAAGTTGTTCAAGTTGTAGTTAAACAATGTTGTGTGTTACTACCTTTGCATGTTGCTCCGTCTGAACTCAAATAGTATCCACGATGACATCCACATGCATGTTGATATGTATCTCCAGAAATACATACTTGACTGCACTTGTTACTACGACAAGGGTCATAACTCTTCACCGCTACAAAATTCAATGTATATAGTAATAAACTAATGTAGGTTCAGAAAGGATTTTAAAAAGAACTATTTATGTCACGTGTTGTTTTAACATTATCAAGTTTTAATACATTGTTCTTATCCTAGATATCAAATCTTCTCAATTTTCCGATTGGATACTGGTACAGATTCAAAGGGTTTGTAATCACACTCTCAAATGAACAGAACGAAATTATTTTTAAGCACGTGTCTGAATATATAAAAGGTCTGAAAGATTTCTTGTTGTCCAAGTGGTTCATCAAGAGAACAACCACACACACCACCACCACCACCACCCCGCCCCCTTTCTCCCTCCATAGTTTTCTTCATTCTTTCTGTTCTTATTCAATTACACATATTAATGAAAGAAGTATTCATATACATTGTACATACATGCTCTACTGTTGTGACTTATTGTACACAGGAGAAAACTTGTTTGTTTAACTTGTGTCTGATCCATATTGCATATTTGAGCAAATAAAATATATTTACGCTAAACTCAAACAGAGCTGCTCAGCATGTCACCGGTGGCGGATAGAGTAAGACCTCTCGATTGGAGGTTGTTAGGTTATAATGCGGAAAGTCTAATAGTGGACCGTAGTGGATAACGCTATTCGGACCTCCTTTGTAGTTTTCGAAAAATAGTAGGTGCATTGTAGCTGCTACCAAGACTAAATATTTCGTCTCTGCCCAGTTCTTTTCAGTGGCAGTCAGAAGTCGTTGACCCGGTTGACCCATACCTTCCCTCATTTCTATATAGTTTTTATATATCATTGAAATTGTTCTCGTTCTGAATGTAGCTGAAATACTGCTCGCTGGACGTTCAGCAATCAATCAATCAATCAATCAATCAATCAATCAATCAATCAATCAATCAATCAATCAATCAATCAATCAATCAATCAATCAATTTGATGATAGAACGTTTTGTTTTCACTGAACAAGACTAATTTTTTTACATATACAAAGTAATAAAATCAGGAATAGAATCTTAAATATTTGCTTATTTTAGAAGTTAATAGAATGTCACAGTGATTTACCATTTTTGATATGATAATCAAATGTTTTATACATTTAAACATATTTTTATTAATTAACTGACATTTGTATATTCTCCCTTCGTGGTGTAATGCGGATATTTTCAAGTTAGCCGCAATAAATAGAAAATCAACAACGTAAATGGTTCCAATATTTTTGTCGGCGTTTAAAAGAAAACAATTTTGACAAACTCTTTGAATATTTATACCCCACCTACCATTTTCCCGGTCACTATATATACCTCCAGTGTAATGGTTGGTTTTAAGGACTATTGCTATTACTATCTTCTTGTTCATAGATGTGTAATTATATAATGTAAATATGCTAACCCTTTGTACATTTTGGTCTAACAGGTGCCCGCCACTTATAATTCCAACAAAACATGTATCTTGACTGCGTATTCTCCAGCATAAAGCCATCTTTGCACGTGTAGTTGGCCACAGTCGACCACACGCGACGCGCTTCATTGAACATGTATCTCGTTTTCATTGTGGCGTTAGCGATTTGAGGTGGCGCAGTATACCGGTAACGAGAACATGTTTGGTCACTGTCCCTCAATGCATCTTCGAAATTGTAGGTCATCTCTCCTAGGCTAGTACTATTCCTCAACATTTGCCTACCTAATGAACTCCCACTGACATTAGTAGCTGAAACAGGGAAAGCATAACATGTCATAAGGCTTGGGATATATGTTATCTTATTTACAGGGAAAGCATAACATGTCATAAAGGTTGAGTTAGATCTGATCATATTGGCATAACATTCAATGACCATTTCCCATATGATAATATGTGTATGAATAGCAGTGATTTACCATCCTATAGAATTCACTGAGGTTGGATAGCATGGAAAAACTTTCAATTCACCAAAAATAAAATGCAAAATGCAAAAATAAACGACCATCATTGAGCCCAAATACCGCATTAAGAACTGATTTAAAAAAAACATTTGTTATATTTGAACAACTTTAAACCAAACTAATGCATTTCACTCATGTATACAATGAAACATTTCAAATAGTATGCTAATAAATGTTCATCACATCCTTTAGCATAATAGCGCGGTAAAGTTGTTGGTTACTTATTCGTCATTAGCAAGTCAAGGGTTACGATCCACCTCCCGTCCTCTTCGATGCGGATCGCAACTCTTGGTTATCAAAGATGGGAATAGTGTTACAAAATGGTTCTCCGAATACATGTGGCCGGTAATATGTTTTTTTTTCTGTTTTAGATGAACGATTATATACAAAACTAATACATATTTCATAATTAGTCGATGCATACATGCGCATATTGGTGCATATCCGCTCCATCTGTTGCCAAGACAATACAATGTTGATTCTCCTCCCATTAAAAAGTTCCGTCTTTTACATGAAAATCTTGCAATAGAATTATTGTTCTCCATTTTAACAAATCCACGTCGAGGTGCTGGTGGTGCTGGACAACCATGTGCTAATAATTATAAATATTTCATCCACATTAGCGTTCAGGAAAAAAATGTGCGAGGATGTAGAGTTGTATCAACATTTCAAGTTTTAATGCATATAAAATATCAATCATGTCATTGGATGGTTAATATTGGGACCTGTTTTAATATACTAGAAAATAACATTATGTGACAACTTTCTATTCATGAACAACCATATTTTCTAACTTTCCTTCATGTAGGGGTCGTCGTGTTAGTGATCGTATGGTAGATGGATTTACAACTACCTGTGCAAGCAGTACCTATCATCACTAAAGTTGTAACTTCGAATCCCGCTCGTGGCGAGGTGTACTCGATACAACATCATGTGAAAAAGTTTGTCAGCTTCTTCCACCAATAAAACCGACTTCAATGATATAACTGAAATATTTCTCACAAACAGAGCAAATTTTGAGAAGTAGCACTCTAATGTTAACAAATAGTGAACAACATTGTGAGAAGTAGCACGAACGACCATTCATAATAGAAACACATTGGTATTACCGTTCCGACACGAGGGTTTATATTCAAGAGTTACATGTATCAGATAATCTTCACTGGAGACCTGATTTGACATGCTTTCCTAAATGTACATCATTTTCAAAATCAGAATTTATATTGTCCATAACGAAACATTGCAAAAGGCTTCCCATAATAACAAGCATATAAATCTGCTTTAAAGGTTACGTCTTAAATGTCATACCCAAACATCTTGGTGAATCTGTTGTCCACTTCCCTTCTGATAAGATACATGCTGTAAAACTTTCACCGTACATAAAGAATCCGTCATTACAGAAGTATTCTGCCAATATATTGTCACCATAAACAGCTACTCTTCCATTAATTGGGTCACGTGGTATGCTACAGCCTGTTTTTTTAAATTTTATAAAAAAGTAAATATTGTGAAAGTCTTAAAAGTCTAACTCAACTAGGGTCTTATACAGTGAAAATGTATGCGTTGGTCCCGTGATATGCTAGTCTGTTTGTTTTTAAATTCCTTAAAAAAAAGAAGAAAATATTGTGAAAGTACTAAAATATTTCTAACTCAACTAGGGTCTTATACAGTGGGAAAAAAAATACGGGTGTTTAAAACTGATATGTCCTATTGAACATGATAGCCCATTTATATATTTAAAAACAAAATATTAGAATAATTATAACTCAACAAGGGTCTGACTTTTACAAAGAAAAAGTATGCAGGTTAAAACTGATATGGGTGTGTCGTTCTATAGCACATGATAACACATTTATAAATATATTATACAAAAAATCAACTAACCTGTAAATAAACCAGAGTTGGCTACAAGAAATGAATTAAACAATATGAAGAATTGTACGTCGTCCATTATTTTTATACATTCAGTTAAGAACTGTTTCCGGAAATGTCAAGTGATGTCAATTATACGTAACCTTTATATCTTAATTTTTTAACAGATGTGGTCTTCAGTCATATAACTAGTCAAGTGTTTGGTAATTATAAAATATTTCAGGCAGCGTGTACCTTTATATGAACTAATTGCAGCAACCCCTATAAATATGATCATATTTTTTTATGACTTCAGTTGTCTCGAAATACCATTATAATGAGTGGAGACAAGGATGTATATACTATATACATCCTTGGTGGAGAGTAATCAGAGCTCGGTTAGCGACGATGCTTTGTATTAAAACAAAAAAATATAACGCATCTGGGCACGGCAAGATCGATCTTGTGACCGCGTTGTTTTTGACTAGAAAGTGTTGTTTTTTTCATATATTATTGTCTTTGATTTAATGAATAATTTTAAATATATCGACATTTTTTCATTCATCATTTCCCGAAACTCAAATTCAGTCTAGACGCAAAATAAGTCTTGGGATTTCTCAAAATCAAGGATTTTGCACCATGAAAATCCCAGACCACCGCCTAAATAACTGCCTCCTCCATAACTAAGACTAATTTATGAAACGGTCGCAAAACGCCAGTCGTGCAATATCGAATTTAGAGATTCTCTGGTTCATTTGTTGGTCACATGCATTGCTGGAGTCTCACACTAAATATTGCCTGTATCTGCAACTCGGGCTTGAATCTTACTATTATACACAAATCACGAACGTAAGTAAGTTTGAAAGTTGAATAGGCCAATGAGATTAATAAATATAAGTTTTGTTTGAATAACGTGTAATAACCCGATACAAACTTACAGTATAATATTGATTGGTTAATTGGTGTTTAACCCCAACGTCAGCATAATTTTATTACACAGAACTTTCTGTATACCAACAGCCAAAAAATAGTGCGTTTGTAAGAAACGTTTGATAAAGGGACGAAATAATGCGACTTGAAACCAAAATTACAAACCTAAAGCATGACAAACCAATTAAACACAATCAAAAAACAAAACATTCTAGAAATCGTTCCTAAAATAATGTCTCGTATTGTTTGTCTAGGCAGAGTTTGAAGATAGCAAAAGGGTAATCAGAAGTCGTAACTGGATGAAGGACAGACAACACAAATCAGAAGTCGTAACTGGATGAAGGACAGACAACACAAATCAGAAGCCGTAACTGGGTGAAGGACAGACAACACAAATCAGAAGCCGTAACTGGATGAAGGACAGACAACACAAATCAGAAGTCGTAACTGGATGAAGGACAGACAACACAAATCAGAAGCCGTAACTGGATGAAGGACAGACAACACAAACCAGAAGTCGTAACTGGATGAAGGACAGACAACACAAACCAGAAGTCGTAACTGGATGAAGGACAGACAACACAAACCAGAAGCCGTAACTGGACGAAGGACAGACAACACAAATCACAAGCCGTAACTGGATGAAAGACAGACAACACAAATCAGAAGCCGTAACTGGATGAAGGACAGACAACACATATCAAATACCCTAACTGGATGAAGGACAGACAACACAAATCAGAAGCCGTAACTGGATGAAGGACAGACAACACAAACCAGAAGCCGTAACTGGATGAAGGACAGACAACACAAACCAGAAGCCGTAACTGGATGAAGGACAGACAACACAAATCAGAAGCCGTAACTGGATGAAGGACAGACAACACAATGGCGAAAAGAAAAAGGACAAAAATAATCTATAAAACACCACACAGAAAACTAAAGACCCAGCAACACGAACCCCATTCAAAACTGGGAGTGAACTCGAGTGCTCCGGAAGGGTTAGCAGTTCCTGCTCCACATGCAGCATATAACATAGCTCAATCAGCATGGACAATGCTTATATGTGAATGGTGGAGGAATCGTTTTGAATAGATTATTGTTGGATTTGAATAGGTGGTGAGTTTGTTTATAGTATTTAGTGATTCTATCATGGAACTGTTACCGTAGCCATTTCATAATGCATATCACCAGAATTCAACTAACAGACAGTTGTCATTATTTGGTGGTGGGGGATATATTGAAAGAAAAAAGTGGTCATACAAATTGTGTTTACTGAAATTCCTTGTTTAGCTCATGTAAATTAATCATACACATGTATACAGTTGCTTCATCTTATACTCATGGAGTGGTGGGGATGTATGGAAAGAAAGAATAGTTGTAATACAAATTTTGCTTACTGAAATTCTTTGCTTGGGGTGGGGGGCATGAATCACTTGAATTTCTGCACGATTTTCAAAAAGAAACCAAATCTAGATTTCAAGAGGGAAGGATTGAGATCCCATATAATGATGTCACCCTGTCAAAATGTTTGTCTTGTCCCAAGCTAGGGTCTTGATTTCCACCAGCTTATATTATCGTTTTCGCTTTTTGTGTTGAGTGTATTAAGAACGTAGATATCTAATTTAATTTAGTGTGTATGACATGTTTCAGGAATAGCCTTCATCATCTTTTTATTTTGTTGTGTTGTTCTATTATGGGTCTTTACGTTTTGAGTTGCATGTTGTCTTACGATTTTTGCATAAAAAAAGATGTTCGGTTCTCTTTACCTCTAGTTGTTAGCAGGATGTTACAGTCTTATTTATGTTATTTGTGTTTGTTTGCATATAGTGGTGTCCAACACATTTGTTTTTGTCTTGTTACCAGTTTCTCTGGATTGTCCTGTTTTGATTGTCCCTTCAGTATTCTCGAACACCTACATCTCATAATTAAAAGATTAGAAAGCTAAATAATTAAACAATCTTTGGGAGCGAGCAAGCCAAAAGTCTGAACAAGATAGCTAAAACAGATCAGGTTACCCACTTCTTAAGGATATTGAGTTTGGTTTTAATAAATTACATATGTATGTTCAGCCTGAGGAATTGTTCATGCTGTAGTTGGCAAGATTGTGTTCATTATGTAATAAAGTTTGTCACTTGAGGCAGGTCAATGGTTTTCTACATGTACTCTGCTTTCCTCCACCAATAAAACTGACCTCCACGATATAACTGAAATATTGTTGAAAGTGGTGTTAAACACCATAACACTAACCCTGTAATACTTCCTTTTTAAAAAACAAGACTTTTTTTTCTGAATTTATTGTTCATGATTCAATAATGCACAACAATATACAATATGAAGAAAACAAAAACAGCAGACGAACTCCTCTGTCTAACAGCAAATTAATAGTACAAGATGTATGTCATTAATATCTCTATTGAAAACTATGGATCACCATCTTAAATCATATAGCATTGTAATTAAGGAAGTTTTTTTAAGAATTCATTCTATTTTCATCATTCAAAGCTAACACAATGTAACAGTTATAAATAAAATATATGAAGGATTCAAACTTTAATATATTTATATATACCAGGGGGAAATATCTTGTTTAGAAAGCATGGATTCAACTATTATTGGGAATTAAGGATAGGTGCCAATCAGTCCTTTGGAAAATAAAATCTATTTGATTATAACTGGGGATTGAAATCTTTCATGTCATTGGTTGGATATACTAGTAATTAATTTTCAGGAAATAAGGATGAGAACCCTCCTCCCTTTTTCCCACATCAAATGTAAATATATTTTGTCACTTTCCATCATAATATTGACACTGAAATGTCATAGTCTCTAATACAAAATATAAATAAATAATTACAAAAATAACTGTGGCATAAATGGAATGACATTTTTATCTTGTCCTTCAAAACTTATTTCTGTAATGTGATATTTTGTCTCATTATAAGCTTAGGTGTGATACTATGGGTAGTTTCATAAACTGAATGCAAAATGTAAATGTGTAGGACAAATCAAATGCTCAAATCGCCCTTAGGTCATGGCTTAAATATGTATTAGGTTTGGTGTATGGTGTTTAACACCACTTTCAACAATATTTCAGTTATATCGTGGTGGTCAGTTTTATTGGTGGAGGAAACCGGAGTACACGAAGAAAACCACCGACCAGTCGTAAGTCACTGACAAACTTTATCACATAATGTTCTATCAAGTATGTATTAAAATAAAAACCAACAAAATAGTTATTAAATTACTGTCACTGTTTTATGTTTTTTTTTTTTTTGGTTTTATGATAAAACATTAAAACAAACTTTCTTTTCAAACAACAAAAATATTATTTCAATAAAAGATGTGTTGACATAAGTTAAAATACATAGTTAGTATTGTATAAAATATATCATGGTTCATTTGAGTCTATTATATATATACAGTGAAACCTGTCTAAACCAAACACTGAGTAAACCAGAAACCTGCCTAAACCAGACAGACTTTACAGTCCTGTATACTGAACCCTGAGTAAACCAGAAACCTGCCTAAACCAGACAGACTTTACAGTCCTGTATACTGAACCCTGAGTAAACCAGAAACCTGCCTAAACCAGACAGACTTTACAGTCCTATCTACTAAATGTCTATGTAATTTGAACCTGTGTAAACTGAACAAATTATTATGTTCCAAAGGGGTTCGGTTTAGACAGGTTTTACTGTATATCATAAAACAACATGCTGTTTAATTCCCTAACAAATTAATTTTCCATAATAAATTAAATTATTATCATTTTATATACATAATTTGTTTTCCAGTCATATTACCTAACAATCAGTGTACATGTGTCCAGAGTGGATGAATAGAGGGTGTTTAACACCAATTTAAACAATATTTCAGTTACATCATGCGGTTAATTTAATCAGTGGTTTAAACTGGATATCATTGATCCCTGACCTGCCGCCAAGTCATTGACAAACTTTACCATGTACAGTTTTAGTAAGTATACTTTGCAATGACCCAGAGTTGAACACATAAAGCCGAGTGGTCATGTGGACTAATAGCATAAATAGATGTAAATATAAATATATCTTCAACATAATCATGACTGCATAGGACCCTCCAAAAAAGAGGGAATATAAGAATCCTTACTAAAAATTTCATTTCAAGTATTTCCATTTGACTGCAATACTTATTCATCAACTGAACTGATTTACACAATATTGTCGTACTTAATGGTTGTTTTGAAAAGAAAAGATTTACAGGACAATTTGTATTTGTGAAACTCCGAAATAACCTTGCTTTTATTATGTGTATCCACTAATCAAATATTTTCAGATCTTTTCTTAGTAAATCAAATTTGTTACTGTTACCAGAATTTTCAAATTTCTGATCATATCCAGTTTTTATCATCAAAGGTGGATGATATTTTGCTTACCCTTATAAATGACATTTCTTATTTTTATTTGTATTTATTAAATTTCTGGTCAAGATCAGGTTTTTTTGTTAACATCAAATGTTGACGACATTTCTCAAAAAATATATACACAAAAATTATACAAAATGTATTACACATTTGACACAATGGATATCACTGAAACAATGGACAATGTGTGTAATGAGCATTAAAAAACAAATAATACTTAAAACAAGCACTAATATGAATTCTGATAAAATAACTTGACAATATCACAATGAAATCTTGTGCTACAACATATTATACTGCTTAGGCTCAATTAAGAAACCTAAGTTGAGTACATGTATGTCAAAAACCTATATAAATCATTGGCGGTTTTTCATTATGTGGCTCAAACCAGTTGATCGGGGATCTGGTACCTTTAGTTTCCTAGACTCACAATAGACAGAGAAACAGGCACAGATCTGGTACCTTAATTTTCATAGACTCGCAATTGACAGAGAACCAGGAACAGATCTGGTACCCAAAGTTTCCTAGGCTTACCATAGACAGATAACAAGGAACAGATCTGGTACCATAAATATTCCTAGACTCATCATAGACAGGGAACTAGAAAAATCCATTTTTTTTTGTGGTTCAATCATCATAACAGAAAACAACACCCTTGATTTTTAGGTATAAAGTTTATCTTGTTATCTAAAATATCACATTTAAAACTTTTAACTGCATCAACCACCGATTCAGTTGTTCTCGTCATCCAAAAATGACATGTCTACAATTTCCCCGTCTGACTCCATACTATCAATATCTTCAGACTCGTCACTGACATCAGGAGTTTCATAAATCTCACCAATCATTTCCCCAGTAAGAGCAACACGAGCATAATCATCAGTGTCAATGGATTTACAGAAATGAATAGCATATTTGAGTTTTTCTTGCAGCACAGCTTTACATGAATATCTAGGCATTTTTAACAGGAAGAAACAGGTGTAACTCTCTGGCAAGAAATGGTCAGGTGGGCTGTATTTGTCTAGTACCTGAAATAACAAGATTCAATTTAGTACATGTCAGAATTCACAAAATTTGTCAGTCCTGTCAGACATGACCAGCAAAATTTGTGCAGAAGGATTGACACAAGGTTGGTATTTTGCAATAGAAATTTAATGAGGACTAACATTTTTTTCACCAAACCCATATGCAATTTCATGAACCCTGAAATAAAACAATGTATAAGTCATATAACTTACAATAGACAAGGGGCCATGTTGGTGTTGATCTTATGGTAGTTGGATTTACAACTACCTATGCAATCAGTGCCTATCATCACTAATTGATTCATGCTCATGGCGAGGTGTACTCAATACAACATTATGTGATAAAGTTTGTCTATGACTTGCAACAGGTCGGTGGTTTCCTGTGGTTTCAACTACCAATAAAATTGACTGCCACAATATGACTGAATATTGTTGAATGTTAAACACCATAAATCTAACCATCAATTTAGTACATATCTCAAAGTCATATAAATCTAACCATCAATTTAGTACATATCTCAAAGTCATATAAATCTAACCAACAATTTAGTACATATCTCAAAGTCATTTAACTTACAATAGACACAGTTTGATCACTAACATCTCATAGTAAAATAGATGAAAATATATTTTGTGCTAATTGATTAACAGTACCTATTAGAACAAAAATGTCCTCTACGATTTACGGTCCACAACTGTTACGGAGGGGGGGGGGTTATGGTGTTTAAGGCCACTTTCAACAATATTTCAGTTATATCTTGGCCATCAACTGCTATGTGTAGCAAGATAAATCTAATGCAACAATAAATTTACAAGCAATAGATGTACATTTTTATATTGTATTTAATAACAATATTACTAATACAAATCCTATATATATATACATTAATAAAAATATAGATAACAATTTTAGTGTGCATGACACGTTTCAGGAATAATCTTCATCAAATAGACTCAGTCAAAAGATTAGAAAGCCAAATCATGTAGAAGTATTTGTGAAAAAGTCAGTTGTACAATTTTGCTTTTTTGAAACAAAACTTGACCAAAGAAAACTTTAAGGTTTGAGCATGTAGCTTATTGTTATATTTAACTTCTCAAAAATAAGAAATGTTCCCTCCCAATGTTGTCAATTTGTACCTGTAGTGACTGTACAACAGTAAATCTGACAGTTTTTTTTATTTAAGGATTGATCTCAATTTTGTTTCTGTTCATGAAGAAATAAACTCAAAAATGTGGTACACACTGGGTTATGCAAGGGTGTGTACCACATTTTTGAGTTTATTTCGAATGAACCGAACAAAAAATTGTGATCAATCCTTATAAATTAATTCCTAATTAATTTCTTTTCTTGTCCTAAAAATATTTTGACGGATAATAATTGCTTAAAAAGAATTAAAATGAAAAATTTTCCCAATTGAGACCCCAACATGTGACTTCCGGTTAAAGATTTTGTTATGGAAAATAACATCAATTTTTTTATCCAATCAAAATCTCTTAAAGACATCAAATTAATTTATTACTGTGTACATGTCCTATGTGAACTCAGCTTGTCTTATGACAGTAAATTATGGAAATACCTATCAGGAACCTAAAAATTAACATAAAACCCTTACCTGCAGTACAAAGTCTCTGCCTCGGAAATCTGCAATAGTTCTCGGAAGTCGTGTCCTCCCCCAAACAAATCTGAGGAATAACGACCTCTCATTGTTAGACAATTCCTCCATCACCTCCCAGAACCACTGTAGCAATGGTGCAGTAGACTCTATACCTTTATATGTAGCTACAGACTTGAGCAGATTTAATGGAATGTCAGGACTACCACACACCTACAATACATAAGGTCAGAGGTTAAAAGTTAAAGATAGACAAAGGTTAACAATGCAGTCAATATTATTTCAATTCTAATCATATAAGAAAATATAGATATACCAGCAGTTGTGTTGTATACTTGCAATTCAAACTGGATGACAAAATTCAGGATAAAAATATATATGTATGTGGCAATGATTAAATATACATACAACTGTGTCAGAAAATATATCTTTTTTTTTGTACAAGCTTTGGGGTAGAAAAGCGAGTATGTAGCAAGTTTTTCTGGTCTCTTTTGCAGCGAGTGTAAAGAAACTTTTGCTTAGACAATGTGCCTATATTGTGTTCATCCTGCAATGTCACAATTCCAAGACAATGGCAAATTTTTACTGAATAGAACAGAAAAAAGCATCGTTCTTATTGTTTATCAAGGATGTCCTCTATCACATCCATGCTTGTACCGGCCATTTTTTACTGTCTGTTCTACATGAATCAGGTAACAGACAATTACTACAATAACACTGAAAGTTTACTGACCCCATTATTAGTACTCAAAATCACGCAATTGTATGATCAATTAGCTTATGGTTGCTATATTTGGTCAGAGGTCGAAATAGCATATTACATGTACATCAATTCTACTGATGTTATCGTTGTTAAATGAGAATAAAGCAATCCATAAGATTTTAAAAATCTCTGATAAACACATTGTCATGTAAAACTGTTGACATAACAATAATCTTACCATAGTCTCTAGTTCTAAACCAGTAAACAAGGACAGTAATGGAACAGGGACAACTTTAGCCATGCCCTCTCTCACCCATTTAACTTGGTCATCAAATTCATGTAATCTGAAAATAGTAAATAGTAGTATTACAGTATGATACAGTCAGTGCTATGCATTTCCTCAATATAATATGACTTTTTTTCCGCTCTAAAATATTACTTTTCCAAAATTTTCACATTTTTCATTTCGACAAAATCTAACTTGGTCATCAAATTCATGTACAAAAAATGTAATCTGAAAATAGTAAAATGTATGATACAGTCGACGCTTTGCATTTCCACAATATAATACGACTTTTCCACATAAAAAATATTGTTTTTCCACTTAAATTTTTTTCAATTTTCACATTTTTCACATTTTGACAAAATTAAATTTTTGATCCATCCTGTTATCCAAAAAGACATGTATTTATGACAATTTCATTATATCATTTCATTCAATTTTTGTTTGCATGAAATACATACCTATAGTTCATAGCCAATCTGATGTATTCTGCCTTATTTTCTGGTGTTATTCTAGAATGTTTAGAACTTAGATGTATCTCTTGACCGGAGGCACTAGGAATACTGAAAGGCATTTCTGCAGATTGTACACTTCCGTCATCCATTTCTTTTATAAACATCAAACCTGAAAACCAAACACAAATACAGATAATTTTATAATATATATGATATAAAAAAGTAAGATTTCAAATGACTTCAAAAAGATATGATTAGAAGAGTAAGAGCCAATGATAATTCATGTACAGTTTGAGTTCAAATATCAGTGGTTTTACAAACTTCCCCTATGTTAAAATAATAGTGAGTTCCACAGTGGTGGGAAACTAGGATTTCATAATAACAGTAAAAAATAAAATTGGCAAAGGATCCAATGGTAAATCATGTACAGTTGGGTTTTAAACAGTTCGTTAGTTTCCTGAGAAGATTTAAAAAAATTCCCACGATAGCCATAGTTCATAATATTCTTAATGCCGTAGTCACCCTCTTATAAGGCCACTCCCAACAAGGGCCACTACTCTTGTCAGGCCAGATTTCAGATGCACTGAGATAGCAGAAAAGTACTAAATTGACCCCCATGAGAGGTAACCCTTCTTAAAGGACAACTTTTTCATTGTAGGGATGACCTTATAATAGGGTGACTACCATAGTTATGTAACAGTGTATTAAAGAATACCAATGGTAACTTACTTTTAACAATTTTTACCTATTTACAGTGCTACCTAAAAAATCTTTACTAATATACACCATACCTGGTACAAAATCTTTATCAACTTCAGACAGATCACTAATAGTAAGAGCTGGCATTCCAGCAAGTTGTTTCCATACTGGTTCTGCTATATTTAGACTTAGGGGACTTCCACTTCTAACTGCTATTCCAAACAACATTCCTAAAACAAACAATAATAACGGTAACTAAACACAAGAGGTGTTTTACTGGCATACTTAGGCTGAAGATATTTCTTATTATTTATATCAATAAATATCCATTGCAAGTATAAACAAACATCCAAAATATTTGGTAAGTGAGGAAGTGATTATTGTTTAACACCAAGTGACCAATTTTTCAGCGATATCCTGGCGAGAACAAGTTATATTTCAATGAGATGATGATGATATCCTGGCGAGAACAAGTTATATTTCAATGAGATGATGATGATATCCTGGCGAGAACAAGTTATATTTCAATGAGATGATGATGATATCCTGGCGAGAACAAGTTATATTTCAATGAGATGATGATGATATCCTGGCGAGAACAAGTTATATTTCA
>MJUT01062496.1:0-26782 GCA_002080005.1 Gigantidas platifrons | reverse complement strand
CTGTAACTTAACAGAGGTGGTCACTAAAGCAGGTTTGGCTGTAACTCAACAGAGGTGGTCACTAAAGCAGGTTTGGCTGTAATTCAACAGAGGCGGTCACTAAAGCAGGTTTGGCTGTAACTCAACAGAGGTGGTCACTAAAGCAGGTTTGGCTGTAACTCAACAGAGGCAGTCACTAAAGCAGGTTTGGCTGTAACTCAACAGAGGTGGTCACTAAAGCAGGTTTGGCTGTATAGTTAGTTTTAGATCTAACCACCTACATTTAAGAAATAATTCATGGAAGCCATAGTTTGTAACCAGTTTTAACATGGGCAACATTATTTTTGTTAAATTTTATCCCGAGCGATAGCGAGGGACAAAGTGCAATGAAAATTATGTTACCCATGTTAAAACGTTATTCAAACTATGGCTTCCATGAATTATTTCAATTCTAGTAGGAAAAATCGAACTTATTTTTTAAAGTGGAAGTCAGTAATGGAAATACATGTGATAACAAACTCCACTAACCTTCATGGTTACAGTTGTTTTTCTTGAATAGATAACTAGACAATGTTGCAATTAAGTTACTGATATTTTCCAATTTTNAAGGACGTCATCTTAGAATTACAAATATTATCAAAGTTTTAGTTTATTAAATCTTTTTTAATTACCAGGAATTTTAACTTGGCCTGTTAATGACGTATCATCAGTATAAGGATGTGCACTCTCTTGTACTACTGGCTTGGCAGCAACTCTACCCGTCTCCCTATCTGACGCTACATCTTCTAATTCTGTAACACATAACTCTAACAACATTTCTGCAACCTAAAAACAGTCAAATAAATTAAAAAAAACTGACATTGATTTACAATAGAGTATTCATTTTGGTTTTATTTACTTTGTAGCAATTATACAGAAACAAAGTAATTATTACTTTATATGATATACTGTATAACAGGTAATTTCGGCGGTTTTGGACTAAAAGGAAGACATTTATTTCAGTAATATTTTATTTGGTAATAAGGATCCGCCCTTCTTTTTAAATATTTAAACACCAACATGTTTCCTGACCGATATAAAGTCAAATAATGACAAAGTCAAAATGTATGCAAGTACTATTCTGTGATATCTATACTTACATCTATGGAGGACTTATCTTGACATTTATTTTACATTATATTCTTCTATTTTAATTCCTGCAGTCAGGAATTGACCACAGAATACCACATAAATATAGATAGCTGCAGAAATATGGTAGTCTAATGTATAAGTGAAAAAAACTTCACAATATCATAAAGTGACTTATTTTCCCCGAGTTCAAATTTTGGTATTCTCTTTTATAACAAAACAAAACAAAAATAGCAACTGTTATTTGGATTTATTATTATTCCAAGGATAAAACTTTTCTTGTATCTAAATTTAACTTTTATTTTGAGCTCAACTGCTGGTTTCATTTAAGTCATTGTTAGATAGATAAATATGACTTTTAACATGGTAAAATTTGTCTTTAAAAGCTGAAACAAGCTTTGAAATCATTGTCATTTGAATAAATATCATACTTGTACTCCAAAATCTTCCATTCAGAATACTTTATATATTGGATATAGTGCTCTGATTGGCTGTTTTCCGAGAATGAGTTCAAAAATGGCACACTTCATACATATGGCTTAATAACCAAAATTGAGTATAACAAAAATAAAACCAAAATCAGAAAGACAAGAAAAGTTAAACAATTACCAACAAATAAATAACTTACTGTAGGATAAGCCTTTCTACCAACAAATAAATAACTTACTGAAGGATAAGCCTTTCTACCAACAAATAAATAACTTACTGAAGGATAAGCCTTTCTACCAACAAATAAATAACTTACTGAAGGATAAGCCTTCCACCAACAAATAAATAACTTACTGAAGGATAAGCCTTTCCAAGACAAGTAAGAATGTCTGACAAACTTTCTCTCCCCTTCTCACCAACTCTCAGAGCTACAGACAGCTTCAGCAAGTCAACAAGTACTCGAGCGTCATCTGCAGTCAGTTTATTTGTAAATTCATCAAGACCAGGCGGATACGCCGTGTTTTCGGTGTCTATGGTACTAGTAACTTCATCGGTTGAGGTAAATGTTTCCACCAGAATACTGGTTGCTGGAGAAACTTTGGCAGCTAAACTATGCATGCTAGAAAATGCTGTGTAATCAATGTATGGGCTCTGTAGATAAAAATAATAATTTGTTTTATTCTAGTGTTACATTTATACATGTCTAACTGAACCTCATTGAGACTAAATCTTGTGTTCACAATAGACAGGTGTTACAGTGAAACCTATCTAACTGAACCTCATTGAGACTAAATCTTGTGTTCACAATAGACAGGTATTACATTTATACATGTCTAACTGAACCTCATTGAGACTAAATCGTGTGTTCACAATAGACAGGTTTTACAGTGAAACCTATCTAACTGAACCTCATTGAGACTAAATCTTGTGTTCACAATAGACAGGTGTTACATTTATACATGTCTAACTGAATCTCATTGAGACTAAATCTTGTGTTCACAATAGACAGGTGTTACAGTGAAACCTATCTAACTGAACCTCATCGAGACTAAATCTTGTGTTCACAATAGACAGGTGCTACAGTGAAACCTATCTAACTGAACCTCATTGAGACTAAATCTTGTGTTTACAATAGACAGGTGTTACAGTGAGACCTATCTAACTGAACCTCATTGAGACTAAATCTTGTGTTCACAATAGACAGGTTTTACAGTGAAACCTATCTAACTGAACCTCATTGAGACTAAATCTTGTATTCAGAATAGACAGGTGTTACATTTACACATGTTTAGCTGAACCTCATTGAGACTAAATCTTGTATTCAGAATAGACAGGTGTTACATTTATACATGTTGAATAAACAAAGATTTCCTACATTGGGACTTTATTTAAAGTTTGGTTTAGACAGGATTCTGTTATTCAGGGTTTGGTTTAGAAAGGTTTCACAGTATTTCAAGAGATACTGACAAATACTACATAGATAGGTATCTACAAATTGTGCTGTGGCACACACTATTTTCAGTTTTAGTGGCTTTTCTACTTTTGGAAAAAAGAAATCCATAAAACGGGTGAAAAGGAGTGTTTTAGAATAGAAAAATGAGTAATAAAAACGATAAACATTTTCCAAACAATTAAAGAAAAAGAATGAATTTGAATAATTAAGGCTCATCTGGGACAAATAAAGCATTGCTTTGAGTTTTTATCTTCTCTAATAACAGTTAAAATACATAATGTTGGAATCAACTACAGGTTTTTAAACCTATACCTCTGTATGAGCTTGTTCTGTAGTAGATCTATTAATTGGTTCTGGCGTGCCACTTGTTGAACGATTTACAATTTCTTCTAGAGTAACATTTGACATTGTTATCTGATTGTGTGATGTTTCTGTTGTCACTGGCACTGCTTGTATTTCTCTAGTCAAGGAACTTACAACAGCTTCCCTAAAAAAAAAATTGAAACAAATAATAGCTCTATTTCTACAATAGTCCGAGGGGCCTTTCTACTATAGTCCGAGGAGCTGTAGTGGTCATGATCGCATCATAGTTGGATTTACAACTACCTATTGATCTGTGCCTATCACCACTAACATTGTAAATTCGAATCCCGCTCAGGCGAGGTGCACTCGATACAACATTACGTGATACAGTTTGTCAGTGACTTGTGGTAGGTCGGTGGTTTTTTCCATGTACTCCGGTTTCCTCCACCAATAAAAATGATCGCCATGATGTAACTGAAATATTGTTGAAAGTGGCATTAAACACCATAACCCTAACCCTAACTATAGTCCGATCCTATTGTACCACCGTGCATTCACATGCTATTTCAACCAAATTTCTCTGCCATATTTGTATTCAACTACCACAGTACCATAGGACGCCAAGGTATAATATAAATATTTTATGGAAATTTTGTCTTACAAAATATTTGTTGATGGACGAGGACGACAGACCAAGAACATAATATGAACAAAAAAATATTTGCAGTAAATTAAAAAAATAGAGTTGGACAGTTTGATGCACTCCTTGTCTCTTAACATTATGACTATTAATCATAAAAATACCATACCTTGCATAAATAATCTGTAATGCTGTTAAAATATGGTTTAATGCCTGTTGCTTGGCCGTGTCAGATTCTTGTGATAATATTATTTTAGCCAAGGAAGGACGAGCTGTTTTGACAGACTGGATAGGTACAGCCACTGTCTGATTGTGATTGTCATCACAATTTCCTTCATTCATTCCTGGAAATAAAAACAGATAATTAAGGAAAGGAAAATTAATTACACAAGGTTCTTTATCATATAAAACTCATGTTTTCTTAAATTATCATATAATACTCAAGTTATGGAATGGTTTATGTTGAATGATACAGTAGTTCTCCTTCCCCCACCAAAGGCCACCTCTCTTATCAGGACAGATCTCAGATGCACTGAGATAGTCAAATACTACTTAATTGTCCCCTCAACAGTGGCCACTTCTTGTACATTTTCATTACAGAGAGATAGCCTTGTAAGAAGGAGACTACTATAACAACTAAGAATCATCTTCTTCACTCAGAGAATGCATAACAAGATTCTGAAGTTGTAAATATGCAAATCTCATAAATGTTAAAATTTGCCTGTAAATTTAAAAGAAACCCCTTGGGAGCATGGTATATTTAAATAGAATATGCATCCAATAAAAGCCATTCCTTTGCATAAATGTGTGTCTAAGTGCACAGTTGGAGACTTCCTCATGTTCATTTACATCCATAGCCTTCCTTTCTTACTAATTTATATATAGTCATAACAAATATTGTTAAACAACAAAATCTTACCAAGAAGTGTAGCTCCTAATGGGTCTCTAGAAGTAGAAAATAATACAGGTTCATGTGTGGATGGAGTTGACAGATCAGTGGTAGCCCATGCAATGCTGTGAGAAGACCCACAGGCAACTTTTGTAATTTTGAAGCCCTCAAGTCCATTGACAAGAGCTGGTTTCCTGTTGACAGTAGTTGTTCCGTTCCCTTGCTGTCCATGGTCATTGTCACCCCAAGCATACACCTGTAATCAGATCAACAGTCAGTCAGTATTCATACAATTTAAATTTTTATCAGAAATGATACAAAAAGTGACATTGAATATTCGTTCATTTTCCTGTTCATGCTTGTTCTGTTTATAATACTGTATTTTTTTTTATTGTGTATCACAGATCAAGGACAAAATGTGAGATTAAGTTATAATGATTGTCATCCTTGTAAAAAAATTAATGTAAAATACTGTATTTTGCCATATATAATACATGTGTATTAACCCTGAGAAACAATTTTGTGGAGGAGTATGTGCATGACCAGTGACATTTTATCCAGGGGCTGTCGTGGTCGTGATCGTATGGTAGTTGGATTTTTAACTACCTGTGCAATCTGTGTCTATCTCCATTAAAGTTGTAAGTTCGAACCGCGTTAATGGCGAGGTGTACTCTATATAACATAATGTGATAAATTTTGTCAATGACTTGGGACAGGTCTGTGGTTTTCTGTGGGTACTCAGGTTTCCTCCACCAATAAAACCGACTGCCATGATATAACTGAAATATTGTTGAAAGCGGCGTTAAACACCATAAACCAACCAACCAACCATTTTCTCCAAAAAACTGGTCAAGTGAAAATTGAAAGATAAGAGCCTACTCTGCGATTTCAAAGTAACATTTGACTTTATCCAGCATTTGAAATATAAACTGAAATATAATTTTCTTACCTTTAGACTATGAGTGTACATAATGAAGGTTATTCTGGAAACGTGTAGTGCACACAAAATTAGAAATCCCCTTATTTATTACATCAACATACCTGTCCATTATCTGTGACAGCCAGACAATGTAAAGCCCCAACAGCCACATGTACGATCTTCTTAGATTTTAATCCTTCTACCATCTGTGGTTTTCTTACATGAGCATCTGTTCCGTGACCAAGACGAAAGTAATCTCCCTTTCCCCTGAAAATTACATAGACAGTATGAAAAATATCAGCTTTAACAAGATGTATTTAAAATAATAATAATTGAGAAATAGAAATTTGTTAAACGTTCCAACACTGCTTTGCTTTTGTTTTCTTTCATGTTGCATTGATAGCAAAGCTCATAGTAAAGACATTGATATACACAAGGCATTGAGGAAAGGTTAAACATTATCAAGGTTCAGTTCTACAAGAAATTTCAGTCTCTATCATAGATAATCAAACTTTTCAATTGGTCATAAACCTGATTTCAAGTTTAATCAATATAGAAAAAATTATTGCCATCATAAACAACTGTTGCTATGTATATTGACAACATAATTCACTTTCACTTTCATTTTGTCAAACACAACATCATAAAGACTATGACACACATTGTATACTTCAACAATATATATCTTATCTAATTTGTCCCAATGACACCACAGTAGGTGGGGAAACATGTTGACCTGAATAAAGTATAAACAATGGACAATGATGAGTGTTGTTGTCTTATCATAGAGATAACACTACACAAAATAGTTAAAAACCTTAGGACTTATGATTAATATATGACTTACCATGTCCAAACTTGTCCTATTTTTGTAAGAGCCAGAGAAAACTGTGCACCACACTCTATCTGACATACTCCAAGGTCTCTAAGTCTCTCTATTTCATGAGGGACATTACACCCCTCACTACCTCCTCTTCCTAATTTGCCGAAATCTCCATCGCCCCAGGAGTAGACACGCCCTTCACTTGTCAATACAAGGGTCTGGGCATCTCTACTTCCACAGGCTACTTGTATCACCCTCTGACTAGCAAATGCTTTCACCTGAAAATTTACATGTAAGTCAATAACATGGCTGGAAACACACATGTTGTCAAAACATAATAACACAAATATTAATGTCATGATGTCCAAAAGAAATTATTGTAAACAAATTGAATATCGGTATATAAAAGGTTTTTATTATTACAACAAAAACAATTCATCTTCTGAAAACAGTCAAACCTGCCGTAACGGTCACCTCTATATAATGGTCTCCGGCTCATAATGGTCACTTTCGTGCTCTCCCCGTGCATTTTACTATATATTTTAATTCGATATAGCGGTCACCTGTTCAATGCGGTCAGCGGTCACCATTTATAAGTAATTTTCAGTGTAAAACCCTATGAATAACGGTCAATTTTATTTTAAAAATATACCAGAAGTGATTTCGGAAGATTGGTATTTTTCTCAAATGTACCAAAAATCCTGAGGTGTTACAAAATATATTGACTAATTTAATTAATTAAATAAACAAACACATTTTGTTTTGTGAATTGTATATGACATAAAGGACAGTTTATCACGGGGCGTTATTGGGGATTTTTATTCATTACGACCAGAATAGAAATTCACTCACCAAAAATATTTTGTATCTAGTGCATCATGTCAAAATCATCAACATCCGTTAATAGGAAAGCTTTGAAATTTGACATCAAAGTGAAAGCGATAAATCATTGTGATGTTGGGAAAAGTTGTCATGCTGTGGGCGAGGAGATGGGTGTTGGTCATACCCAGATAATGAACATTCTTTAAAGAAAATGCGAGATTCTTTATGATTTTGAAAACAACGTTCCCAGTTCAACCTCGTGTACTTTTGTTTATTAAATATCTTTATTTATTTATTTATTTGTATGTTTTATTCAAATCATATCATATTGAGATAATTTCATCAACAATAAAAGTAAACCAGAATAAAATTACGATAGGAACAAAATAACAAGTAAAACATTATTAAAAACATAAGATGTAACGAAAAATGTTTATTTACAACTAACGTGCAATATTTTGTCAAAAAATCAAAACCCTTCACATAAAGGTCACCTGTATATAACGGTCATTTTGTCAATCTCCCCCAGGTGACCACTATAGACAGGTTTGACTGTATTGTTCTTTTTTTAACTTTTTTTCAAAACTTTTTAAAATTTTATTCTTGAATCTGATTTGATTTACATAAAAAAAAAGTTGTCAAAAGTATTAGCACAAGTCTAACAAAAATAAGAAAACAAAATTAGCCTACATATGTCATGCTATGATAAGCTTTTAAATCATTTTTTTTTTGGCAAAGAGGGATAAATATATGAAGAAGGAAAGTTACAGTATAACAGACTATATTTTAGACATAGTGCCATACCTGTTTTGGTTTAAGCTGTGTTGTATTATCACCATGTCCTAATCTACCATATTCTCCTAAACCCCATGTATACAGATCTCCGTTAGATGTTATTGCAGCACTGTGTGAGCTCCCACAAGAAATATCTCTCACTCGTTTGGACTTCAAAGCTTCAATAAGTCTGGGTTTATCACAGTTCCTAAATTTATATTAAAATGCTATATTATTTAAAGCTAATCAATTAAATGAACACAAAATATATATCTGGGCTGTCCTGGTCATGATCATATGGTAGTTGGATTTACAACTACCTGTGCAATCAGTGTCTATCACCACTAGAGTTGTGAGTTCGAATCCCATTCATGGTGAGGTGTACTGGATACAACATTATGTGATAAAGTTTGTAAGTGACTTGGGACAGGTCGGTGAACTCATGGTACTCCGGTTTCCTCCACCAATAAAACTGACCACCACGATATAACTGAAATATGTTGAAAGTGGCGTTAAACACCATAACAGTAACCAAAAATATATCACAAACCAGTTTGAATAAATTTCTCTATGCATAAATGACAAAGTGTTAATTTAGTAGTGTAGAATGTAAGGTAAACATATAAATAATAGCTAGTGTCAGTAATTCTATTCATGAAAGTATAAGAATGAGTGACTGAGTGATTGATGTTTAACACCAACTCAGCAATTTTTCAGCTATATCATGGCGAGAACATGTTAATTTTCAATGAGATGATGACGAGGTCCACTTTGCACTAGACCAACACGCTTAGTTGGATTTTATATTGCTAACTCACTGAAACAACAGTCTGAGGGTAGACATATTTAAATTATAAACCATATCTTACCATCTACTGAAGTGTCCAAGCTTGCCATCATCTCCTTCTCCCCAGGAGAACACCTTACCATCTGTAGTCAAAGCTAAGCAATGTCTTCCACCTGGTAATATAAAACAATTAGAAAATTGATTCTCATAAGAGTTTTTCCATGAATATCTATATAATCTTCATAATGGTTTTTTCCAGTCAGTGAGTAAGTGGTTGTTGTTTAAAGCCAAATGAACAATTTTATTTTTCAGCCATATCACAGCGAGAACAAGTTACATTCGGTTAAATGATGATGATCACTGCTTTGTATTAGACCAACAAATAGTTGGATTTTTATTACGCTAGCTCACTGAAATAACAGTGTATGGGTAGACATGTTGCTCCACCCAGACACATTATCCTGATTCCAAGCCATTCAGTCGTTGCTCGTGCTCCTTAATGCTGTGTGCTCACCTGAGAAGCAACAAATACCAATATTATAGTCTTTGGTTTGACCCGACCTCAGGTGAGCATGCTAACCATTACACCACAGATGCAAGTTTCTTCAATCCATACAAATAAAATTATCACACAGATCCATGTTCTAAATATTTATTTTTATTGATTTTTGTCTTGCATTATGCTATGTTGTAAATTGTATGGAGAGGGCATTTATAATGTTGTAATAACTTGTGCCCAATCCCATTGTTTATATTAGAGCAAAAAATAGGTTTAAATATTTGTTTAACTGACCTGAATGGACTGCCACTTTCTTTATAACATACTGACTAAGTGATGTTACTAGTCTAGGGACAGATATGGTTCCTGTACTTAAACCTAATCCTAGTCTCCCATTGGTAGCCTCACCACATGCATACACTTTACCATCCTGAGTTACTACAATGAACAAAATTAATACACTTTACTGTCCTGAGTTACTACAATGAAAAAAATAAATACACTTTACCGTTCTGAGTTACTACAATGAAAAAAATAAATAGATATTTAGCATCCTTTTACTTGCTACAATGGAAAAATAAAATCACTGCATCTTAACGACTACAGAATATCTGGTTTATTACCTATTGCATGACTTATTTACTATAGTAGTGACTCGATACAAAATCAAATTGAGCCAAACTCTGAATAATGGATTAACATAAATGGTGCGATTGGTTTGGTTTATGGTTTTTAATGCCACTTTCAACAATATTTCAGTTATATCATGGCGGTCAGTTTTATTGGTGGAGGAAACCGGTGTACTTGGAGAAAACCACCGACCTGTTGTAAGTCACTGACAAACTATTAACTAAAGACTGTAAACATGAAGGTTGTTAGATTATGTATGAGATGTGTTTTCCATTCTTCCTTTCTCTAACTTAAACATGTATATATCATGCATGTAGCAATATTAAACTTATTATTGTGCAACACAATGATTCTATACTTTTATTCAATAGTATACTGAGAAAGCATTTTCATTTGTTGACACCAATTTTCGTGGGTTCTACAAAATACATTGATCCATGGGTTCTTGAATTCGTGGTTTTTAAACACTACAGGCAACAATCAATGAAAAGGTGTATTTTGTTGGATTTTTATTTTCGTGGTTTAATAAGTGAAAATCAGAACCCCATGGTTAACAATGATTTCACAGTATAAGTATTGTACTTAAGCTTACAGTATTGAAAACTAGATCTGTGAGTGACCTCACTGATAGATACCCCCCGCTTGCAGTTTAGTAGGAGTTGCACTTACAAGGTACATGCCTCCCCCCTTTTTCGTGAAAGTATAAGTTTAATTATCTCCCCTTTTAAATTTTGGACAGCAACCATATTCCTTCATGCACATCTGCAGGTAGTGTACTACAAGTGTGTAAAGTTTCATAAAAATCCAATAAGCCGCTTAGGAGGAGTTGCGCTTACAAGGTACATGGACGGATGGACAGACGGACGGACGGACAGGGTGATTCCTATATACACCCCCAAACTTTGTTTGCCGGGGGTAATAAAAAAAACACTTACCNACTGCCACTTTCTTTATAACATACTGACTAAGTGATGTTACTAGTCTAGGGACAGATATGGTTCCTGTACTTAAACCTAATCCTAGTCTCCCATTGGTAGCTTCACCACATGCATACACTTTACCATCCTGAGTTACTACAATGAAAAAAATAAATAGATATTCAGCATCCTTATTTACTGCAGTGGAAAGATAAAATTACCATATCTTAACGACTACAGAATATCTGGTTTACTGCAATGACCTATGTATAATGTGCTAAATTTTACATAGATTCTTTATTTTGCAGAAGGGGTGCATTATAAACAAGAACAATGTGTTTCAGACCATAAATAAGTATTTATTTAATTATAAGTATTGTATTTAAAGCTTACAGTATTAAGAAAAAAACTTACCACAAAACAAACTTTTAGATCCTCCAGCAATCTGTACACATTTTAATGTTGATAGAGAATCATTCAATGATGGCAACTTAATCTGAAATATGTTAAATAACATTATTAAACAACTTAATATTTCCTCAAATCAAAATTAAATACATCAGAACGAAAATAAGATCTTATTTTTTCATTAAATAACATTACTAAACAAATATTTTTTTCTCAAACCAAAATTAAATAAAAATTAATGAAAATAAGATCCTTTTTTTTATGTACTTGCATAATTACCTTTAATTGCTTCCAACCTGGATACTTAACTTAGAAATGTAATCATTTACATACAGTCCTATATATATCTACCTATATTTAATTTCTTTGATATTTCTTCTTTCCTATAAGCAGATGTTTCAGGTGTATTACAGCACTTCAAAATTTCTATAAATTCTGGTAACCTCTGTGCTCAACGGTATTAGAGTCAGACTAATATCTACCTAAGCAACCATTACCTTACATGTTTCTGAGACTGATTGTATGATATTGTGTATTTCAAATTTCTGCAAGTGCTATATACTATATTTTTTTTTCTACACAACATACCTTTGAGCCTTTGGGCCCTCCTAATTGGTCTTTGTCATTTAGACCCCAGACAAACACATGAGTTTGTATTTCTTTTCCAGCCCCCACTTTAGACTTTTTCTTAGTTCCTGTATGAGTAGTTTTCTCTTCCTCGTCATCCTCTCTGTCAGAGGCCAGGAAGGAGAAACTGCCTGCGGTATCGTCTTCATCAGTTTTTAATCGTCCAATGATTGACATTCCGTGGATTTTACAGTCAATACCACTGCTACGACATTGTTTGATCTGGAGTTCCACAAAGCGTAGATACTGAAAATGAAAATAATTATGGTAATGAATTATTTCATTAGTTGTAGCTATGAATAGCTTGGGATAAAAGTACAATAATAACCGTCAACGGTCATTTTTCATCGCTTTATTTCACCGATATCAAGGGCAATGATGAGCCAATAAACTGATGTCCATTTGTGAGATATACAAGTAAGGGCTGTTCAACTTAAACATGTATAGTACCATAGCATGACTTTTTCTGTTGCTTTTTCACTCAGAAAAAATGTTCTTGAAACCAACTCATCGAAGTGATTAAAAAAGTGCCATCTCTGGGTAAAAGGTACTAAAAACGCAGAAATCAAATTTAGTGTGCACGATACGTTTCTAGAACAGCCCTAAGGGAAATTTTACTTATTGTTTATTATTATCATTTGCAATCTATTATTGAAGAGTAATGTCAAATCCATTGTATTTCTGTTATAACACAGAATAAAATATACATGTATTTACTATAAGGGACCGTCATAGTCCTGATCATATGGTAGTTGGATTTACAACTACCTATGCAATCAATGCCTATCATCAATAACGTTGTGGGTTTGAAACCCGATCAGGCCAGGTGTACTCGATACAACATTATGTGATAAAGATTGTCAGTGAGCTGTGGCAGGCAGGTCTGTGGTTTTCTTGGGGCACCTCGGTTTCCTCCACCAAGATGAGGCCTATAATAACGTACAAGATCACGAAAATTTCAATAAATGTTTCTTTGCCCTTATAATTAGATTTTACAACATTTCCTAAAGAAATTCAGAATCTACCTCATTCATATCGAGCAGTAGCGTAACCATGGTTTCTGATGATGATATATTGACAGTACGGATCTCCTTCATATTACTAAGTGTCTCTCCACCAGATATAACCACTACTGACGGCATGTAACTAGAGTCTGTAGGCTCTACTCTCATGTATAAACGGTGGATCAGTATATCAGGGTGCATCTCCATTCTTATCCAGTGCTAGAACAGAGAATTAAATTAAAATAACAACATATTGTGATATTTATGTCCTATGAGCAATGATCTTTAAACCAACAGATTCTGGTAGTCAGCTAATTATGAGAATTCATTGACCCTGTTACTGTACTGTCCATATGTATGTTGTCATTCATCCTTGTTATAGTGTGTAGTATTTTTGAGTGGAAACAAACCTTAGAGATCCCATTATCAGAGGGGGATGGTTGGGATGCCTTAGACCGGTTTAGTACCACCACATGTTTGTGCCTGCCCCAAGCCAAGACATGGACTGCCAATGCCATATTCCATAGTCTTTTTTTTATGTTCAATGATTTGAGGTGATAGGTGATTGTTTGTTTTGTTGATATTGTAGGAATTGTTGACCATCACTGTAAAATCTTTCTTTTCATAACCATCACATCATTGAGATGGTTCATTCAGGCATAAATACAACAAAGTAAATTTAACTATGATCAGCCTTATACATGTATCAAAGACAAAATTACAGTGTGAATTATAATTCAAGGCTATATACAAAATGCAAGACTTGTAGACATCTAACATATTATTATTTACAGCCTTCTGTTTTGACCTGGCCTGGCAGTCATAGAACTCTTGAGAACGAATTTGTACTCATTGTACTAAAAAAACAAACATCCAATCAGAATACTGCATCAAACAATTACTTTGTTCTGATTGGACAACTTTGGAGTAGGAGTACGAAACTTGTATTCAAAAGTTTTATGATGGTAAGGCTTGAAATTTTACCATGGAATAAACATAATCTATTTTGAATTCAAAATGTTATGGGAAAGTTTTTAACTACAAAACTATCAAAATTCGAAAAAATAAGAATTTACTCCATAATTATGTTACCTGTTAAGAAATCCTAAATAGTTGATTTCTTTTCTGTTAATTATGGAATTGTGATAATTTTCTACATAATATTTACCTTCCCTTGTGTACCACAACTCTGCCAGTGGCCTCCATTTCCATCTACCAGTCTATGTGCCTGATTTTCACGAGACGAGACGTTGAGATTTTTGACACATGTGTGCCAATCATCAATCATAGCTCCACTAGCTATAAATGGTAACTTTTTCTTCTGTTTTCCTGGTTTACCAACTGGCACCGGCTCACTTCCTACAATAAATATTTGATATATGAATATGAAATTAAAAAAATAATTGAAATTTTGATCTTATCATTTTTGACAAAATATGCAAATTTTCGACATTCAAGGTATGTGGGGAGGGTATTAAACTGGTCGGTTACAACTGGTGACTGCTATTTCACAGTTAATAATCAAGCCACAGCTAAATAACCTTTGATTGTTGTGTAAACAGTTATACAGTACAGCTATTTTTCTTTTATCTGGGTATTGTAATTAGGCCTAATTAAATATTTGACACTTCCAATGAATTTGAGTTCGAGTTTGAAAGGTAATTAGTACTGATTTATTATTATGGTACCATATAAATAGTTTGTCTGTTCAAGAAATCAGGGTTTATTTGACAAGGAATTAATGGTAAAATTGATGGGACTGAAAAAACAGTTTGAGCGATCCATTGTATTCGAGCCATTCAAGTATGAGCTAGCGAAGTTCGACTGTATTTACACACGTCAGGAGTGTGTTAAACTGACAGTTAACACAAGTTGTCTACTCGTTGTAAAGTCATTGTTAAGGCAGGTTTGACTACATACGAATTATTTGTCTAAAAACTAATAATCAAAGGGGAATAACTCTCACCTGGTTCTCCAATTCTATTGAATGGATGACGATGTTTTTTACTTCTAAAACAGTTCTCACAAAAGTCAAAGTCTTCACACACTTTACACTTGTATCTATGTCCAACAATAGGAAAAACTTCACATTGGTCACAACTGTAAACAAAAAATTATTTTAGTACACAATCTAATATGACATCCTTCATTGGCTGTATAAACAATACCATGATAAAATTAATGGTATATTTAAGGAATATGTTCAATTTTTGAACAGGTTATATGATATCACCTGGTTTGGAGCAGTTTACGCTTAATACACTGCAAAGGGGTTTATGAAAAGCGTAAACTGTTCCAAACCAGGTGATACAAGTATAACCTGTTTAAAAATTAAACATATTCCTTATAAATTAATTTTTACAGCAAAATTTAACGATTCCTTGATTTTAATTACGATTATTTCATGGGACTATGTTGGCGACGTCACAATACCAACCCAGGTTATCAAGTATAACCAATGTTGCTTCAGGCGGATCAGATTGCAGTATTCACATCAAATTAAATTATTTCAAATTGTCAGACCAATTATGGACATCGTTCTTGAGTCATTTCATGTATTGATTAAGGACAGTGGTGCATAAGAACATAAAACATTCTTGTTTTTCTGCCTTACAAATTCATTTTTTTTGGAAAAATACTAAAGACAATCATCTATCGGTTTTTGTAAATAGTTTCCAAGGAACACCAATGACATTGAAACCTATCACTCAGGATTAAAAAAATCATGTTATCCATGTTAAAATACATACAAACTATGATGTTCTCTGAATTATTTCTTAATTAATCCTTGACTAGTATAATAGAGGTACACCTTACTTTCTGTACCACCATTGGAAGGTTACTAGCTGCATTATTACAAAACAGCAGTGTTTTAGATTTAAGAATATATACATGGGTTAGAGTTATGGCACTTAATGCCACTTTCAATAATATTTCAATTATACTGTGACAGTCAGCTTTATTGGTGGCGGAAACCGGAGTACTCGGAGAGACCACCGACCTGACAAACAATATATACATGTATTATGAGGTCAAATGTAAAACTCAGTAATTACCTGACACCAGGATGAGTACTAGGAACGATCTCCATTTCATCTATTATACCTGTCCAATGAGCTTGTTGTGGGAAGTCTACTGTTACATCACGGCCATTAGGGTTGATAGCTATAATAAACATAAATATAATATTACATTCCCACACACATGTATTAGTAGCATAGAGTTCATCAGTGAAACCAGTCTAAGCTGAACCTCATTGGGATCAATTTATGTGTTTGGAATAGACAGGTGTATGGTTTATATTGGAATAGACAGGTGTATGGTTTATATTGTAATAGACAGGTGTATGGTTTATATTGTAATAGACAGGTGTATGGTTTATATTTGTTTTATTCTATAAACTAAATAAACAAAGATTTCAACACTGGAGCTATATTTAAAGTCTGATCTATACAGGATTCTGCTTTATTCACCATTGTGAATTAGTTCTAAACATGAAAATCCAATACAACAGATTCTTATGCACGAGAAACTGCAACTCATCATGTACAACTGGTAACTATAAAAAAAAATAGAAATCAGTGTTACTTTTACCAGAAAATTTAAACTATTTCTGAAATCGTTACCATCAGTACACAGTGGACAAAGGACAAACCTGTTACAGTTCCTATACTTCTATGGTTAACAGATCCCCATTTATAGGTTGGCATGGTAACTGATGGTTTTACTCTCACTTTGTCTCCCACTTTTATTGTACTTCCTGTAATGAAGAATGTGGATTTAACTAAAGAAACATCACAAATAGCAAGTAAATCATTCATCAAGTCTAGCAGATAACCAAGTGTAATGAAATGTTTGTTAAAACTGTGATCCTGACTTCATTGTAAATAAAGGTGAAAATTAGTGGAAATGCAAATATCGATTGGATGAGTGAGTGATTGTTATTTAGCGCCAAGTCAGCGATTTTTCAGCTATATCATGGTGAGAACAAGTTAATTTTCAATGAGATGATGATGAGATCCGCTTTGTACTAGACCAACACGCTGAGTTGGATTTTTATAGTGCTAGCTCACTGTAACAACAGTCCGTGAATAGACATGTCACACTCGGACACATTATCCTGATTCCAAGCCAACCAGTCTTTGCTCTTTCTCCTTAATGCTGCGTGCTTTAATAGCAGAGAAGCAACAAATACCACTTTTATAGTCTTTGGGTTGACCCGACCAGGGCTCGGACCCATGATTTACCACACTCGAGGCGAGCACGCTAGCCATTATGCCACTGATGCGGTTTTGATTAGATGAACTCAGGGGTAAGGCTATGGTGTTTAACACTATTTCCAACAATATTTCAGTTACATTGTGGAGGTCAGTTTTATTGGTAGAGGAAACAGGAATACCCGGAGGAAACCAACAACCTGTCACAAGTCACTGACAAACTTTATCACATAATGTTGTATTGAGTACACCTCGCCATGAGCGGGCTTTGAACTCACAACATTAGAGGTGATAGGTACTGATTGCATAGGTAGTTGTAAATCCAACTATCATACAATCACAATCAGGATCACGACAGCCCCTGGATGAATTTTGATACTAGTATACATATCATGTACTTGTAGATTAATTGACAACAATGCTTATTGTTGCTGATACTTGTAATTGTCACTTTATAGTATTTAGTAACTCATATGTTATTAAAAATGTAAATTTATCTCCTTACTACATTATTTGGATAAACGATGGAAATGTAATTGTTTATATAACTTACCAGGACTTATAAAACCTAAGAGCTCTACATGTATATATCTGACCCAGTATGTTCCTCCTTTACTCTGCCAGTCTGCCTGTATGTTTAAATCATGAAGACCATCTCTGTCTAACTATAAATAGACATGAAATAATTGTATTATCATTTAATTTCATTAAATACTTTAACTAATTGACAACTTTCATTATCAAAAATATGTCACTAATGACCAAATAATGCAGTAACTCATAAATGGTTTCCATATTGTCCAATAATTTAGCATAAAAATTCCTGTTTTCATTTAAATGTTTCAACCATAAGGCCTTCATCTGTGTTTTATTCTATCAAACCTGTTACATGATGCTTTATTGGAGATTTAATGTAAATTTTATATTAAAAAAAAGTGTCACCATGGTGATGTAACGTCACAATTGTCTATGCATGATTTTCCCATAATTGATATAATTAACATACCTTAATAACTTTTCCGATATCACCATCCTGTACATCCTCATATGTTCTACAACATCGTACACTCATGCCAACCTGTATGTTATCTCTTACATACATAGCATACTGGTCGTTAGTGACAAAATCTGACCTCTTCTTGTAACTTTGGACTGTAACTGTTGTTGGGGATCCAACCTGCTGTGTCTGATGAAGAAAAAACACACAGATATATTAATAACCCTTTCAACACTATCTAGTAAATAAACAATATGGCTGTTGCTAATCTATTTTTAGATTATGCTTAAAATGAAAGTGCACATTTAACTTCAAGCCGTCATAATTTGATAATTTTTTTTACGATAAAGAGAAAGTTTAAGCATTGAAATTTATCTTCAGAATCCAAGCTATGAAATTATGACCTCAATTCATACTTATATGACATACATGTATTTGCACCTGTATATACAGGTAACTTAAAGGTAAAAAGTAACTTAGCATGCGATATTGGTATATTTCATTCATGCTTTTTTTTGTTGGTTTGTTGTATATTTGTGAATGCTGAACAACTTTCAAAAAAATATTTGCTATATTTACATGTGTTTTCTTTTGTTACATAGGTAATCTTAAGTACAGGTAAGTGGTTGCTTGGAAAATTTCAGTTGTTTATTTTGAATCTGATTTTCGGCATATACGTTTTTATTGTTCATCTCTCAAATCTAAATTAAATGTTGAAAAAATATATAGATTTTGGGTTGTCATCATAGTCAATATATTGCAATCAAGGTATGCCAGAAAACAAGATTTTTTTTGTTGAAAAATAAAATGTAAATCAGCATTAAACTTACAACATTGTTATTTCCAAAGAAATCTGCTGCCTCCTCTGCTTCGAAATCTTCCGAGGTCGACTCAGAATCTGAGTAAAAATCAAGAGAGGAGATACTGTCTGTATCTGTGTCATCATCTAGATTGAGGTCAGGATGATCTAGTAACCAGCTGATCAGAGTCTCAGCGCTAGGATCAGATCCTCCCAACACAGTACTTCCTGCTGTTAACAAAAATAAATTTGAATCATGGGTCATAATTAATAAAGCATTTATTTTTATTCTCCAGAAATGAATTGATGTCATTTCATGAATTAGTTCTCCTTTATCATTTGTGTTCTTTTTCAATTAAGATATTATTTTAACATTTGAAATTGTCTCCATCCATGTAATTAAGAATAGTAACCTACAGTTGAATCATTGCCTCATTAGAGGTTACTCATTATGATGTATCTCTTCCAACATGTTGTAGGGGCTGTCATGGTAGTGATCGCATGATAGTTGGATTTACAACTACCTGTGCAATCGGTGCCAATCACCACTAAAGTTTGAGTTCAATCCTGCTCATGGCGAGGTGTACTCGATACATTATGTGATAAAGTTCTCAGTGACTTGCAACAGGTTGGTGGTTTTCTCAGGGTACTCCGATTCCCTCCACCAATAAAACTGACATATTGTTGAAAGTGGCATTAAACACCATAACCCTTACCCAACACAACATGATAAAATAGAACAACTAATCTGAAACATCAATTTGAAAGTCCTAACAGCAAAATGGAATTAAAGGTTGTCTATGACAGAAAAAACATACCTCCCCTCCCCTCACCCACCCTCATGAAATATTCTAAATCAAACAGGAAATAACTCTTTCAAAATGGTCAGATCAAAATTCCATAGTGATATGTGATTCTTCATCAGACATTATGCAACAAAGTTATAAAGAATTCCTTTTTGACATGTTGGAAGAGTTGCAGGTATAAACTTTTGTGACAGACAAATAGATGGACACGAAAACAATATTTCTCACTTTTGAGACAGACCAGTTCCTATTTTTAGCGATGTGAGATTGTCTTATCTTGCACTGGTGCAAGACAAAAAATTCACTTGCGTTTTACCGGCAAATACATGCTGTACAGTTTATGTCAACTGTCCCCCAGTTCTCCATGCTTCACCAACAAAACCACGATTCTATTACATATGTATTTTTAAATTAATGTATGTATACTATTCTGCTAGCTAAGAATTTAACTATCGTGCACCTTTCATGTTTCACAGTGTATGACTTTCAAGTCAATGTTTGTTTACTTTGAGTAAATAATAGAGTGCTCTCCCTTGTTAGTAACTAACGTACCTCCCTTTGACCAAATTCAAATATTTTTTCACAGCCACAGGTGTAGTGTTGAGTTACATTTATCATATATTTATTAAATACATTGTATTTTATTATGAAATACATTTAAAATACTGCAAAGACATGGGTGCATATGAATAAATTGAATATTTACTTCAGCAATGGAAACAAAATTTGCGGGAAAATGCTCGATCGGGAATGTAAACAAAACAATTAGGTAACAGCTGATAAAAGTGAGAAATAAAATCAAACACCGGCAAAAAGTGCAAGACAGGGAAATCTCTGACACCCGAGGGTAAGATTTCAATCGTTCGCTGAATCGGCGAGCCTCGTCAGCGAACGATTGTAATCTTACCCTCGGGTGTCAGAGATTTCCCTGTCTTGCACTTTTGCCGGTGTTAGATTCTATATGTCTCCCCTAGAAGTGCAAATAATTATCAGGAAATTACAAAAGGTTTGGTTTGGTTTGGTTTATGGTGTTTCATAACACTTTCAACAATATTTCAGTTATATCGTGGTGGTCAGTGGAGGAAACCGGAGTACCCAGAGAAAACCACTGACCTATCGCAAGTCACTGACAAACTTTATCACATAATGTTGTATCGATTACATCTCGCTGGAGCATGGTTCGATCTCACATTAGTGGTGATAAGCACTGATTGCATATCATGACCACGATAGCCGCTGGAACTTACAAATGAGTAGGAACACTTACGTTGAGCTTTTATAGCAAACTCCACATTCTTCCTGGGGAATCCCATCTCCATCAGCTGTTGTACTAAAGGGAGATAATTATTAGGAACTTACAAATGAGTAGAAACACTTACGTTGAGCTTTTATAGCAAACTCCACATTCTTCCTGGGGAATCCCATCTCCATCAGCTGTTGTACTAAAGCTGAAGGAGGAGGTGGAGGTGGTTTAACTTTCTTCTGTTTAATTGCACGGTTACTGTTATTGTTATCAGTCGTTGTAGGAGGGTTAATTATAGGTATGACCTCCTCTTCACTCTCACTCTCTGACGACTCAGAATCGTCACATTTCTGAGCATTAGATGCTGTGAGGTATTGAGTCACTGTTAGAGCTGCTCCCTGTAACAAACAACAAATAATTATTTTACATTATACTTGTACAGTGATCCTGTCTCCAGTGACATCTCTTATGGGAGATATTCCTTGTTTGGGATCAAATTTACTAGGTCTTCATTAGTTGCATTAAACAGACCTAATTTGAGAAACAAACCATCTGATATTAGAGATAACATGTTGGTTAGCAAAAAGTAGTAATTCCTAAAGACAGGTTAAACTATCGTAAAACTTGATTTTAGTCACATGATGCCCATTAATTGTATTTTTTTGCAGTAAATGTCCACAGATACTAGACAACAACAACTACCGCCAGGGCTCACCACACATAGTAAAAACAGGGCGACTTGACTTCTCTCTCTCTTGACTTAAGGGCGAAGTGAGGGAAAATCTGGAAGACTTCCAAAAATCGATCCAAATTTTGACGTTTCTTTCTTTCACAAAACAAACGTGTTGCACAACAATCTTATTAAAAGTACTTACAACAAGCTTGGAATAAAATTTTGAATATCAAACCCTGTCTTGGTCCAATTTCAGGAGCATGAAAGGTAGCTTCTTATTCGTGAATATTGAAGAAAAGGTTTGATTACTGGTGAAAAAATACTGACTTACAAAGACTGAGAGGGTGCCTAAAGCTTCTCTTTGTGATGGGTATAGGGCAATTTCATTGAAACCAAGGCGAAAACATCACCCATTTCACCTGGTTCAGTGAGCCCTGAACTGTAGATTTACACCAAATAAAGAAATAACAATAGAAGATATTGAACATAACAATAAACAGGTGCTCTTTCACTATTTTCTGAAATTTTCTAGAAAATAACCTCAAGTTCCTCTTTAGCAAAGACAGGTTTGAGTGGTGAAGGTTGTGTGGCTGCCACCATCAGTTGTTGTAGTATTGTACTAGGTGGCTCTGCTGTCTCTTCGTCACTAGATGGCAGCTCTGTCTGTTCCTGTGGTGGCATTAGTGATCTTGGTATCCTCTGTGACAGAACTTGTCTAAGGACTTCCTGTTGACCCAGTAAAACATGTGAGGCTTTCAGTATTCCCAATCTTAACTGTTGTTTTCTTAACTCCTTGTTTCCTATTCTATGATCTACTAAATAAAAATAAACAACATATTATTATGGGATGAAGTCCCTACTATGGTACAAATAGCAATTTTTTTCCATATACTAATGCCTAAATTTTCATGCACCGGAAATGACATACTGGAACCAATACATGTACAGCTACAGTGGGATTCTGCAAAAAATCTGATGTAGTAAAAAAAATGCTCTTGTAGGGGTACGAGTATCAAAGTACTAAAAACGACATATTGTATAAATAAAATCAAGAACAGGTACAAGGATGTAGAAAAAAAAATCAAGTTGCAGATCTCGTGAGAAGTGGAACCTGTTCAAAATATCGCGAGATAGAGCGTGAAGTAGTCCTTGACAACCATAAACTAGAGGCTCAGTGTCGCTCACCTTTCATTCTGCTTTGAGGAAACTTAATACCTTCCATAGGTGCCTTCCCACCAAATATCGATTCATTTTGGCAAGAAGATTTTTAGAAATTGACCAATTTAAAACAAGAATTGCCTGTGGCAGCCATGTTTGTAAATGGATCAAAAAGAAATGAGTAACCTCTATAAAGGATCTTCCATAGATGCTTTTTACAAAAGTTTCATATCATTTGGCCAAGCGGTTTCAGAGGAAAAGCTGTTTTAGAAATTGACCTATAAGAAACAAGACTTGCCTGTGGCAGCCATATTTGTTAATGGATAGGGATGAAATGAGTAATCTTTATAGAGGACCTCCCATAGATGCATCCTACCAAGTTTCGGTTCATTTGACCAAGCAGTTTCAGAGAAGATTTTTAAAAATAGGTCATTAATAAACAAGAATTGCCTGTGGTGGCCATGTTTGCTAAGGGATCGGAACGAAATGAGCAATCACAATAGAGGACTTTCCATAGATGATTCCTACCAAGTTTCGGTACATTTGGCCAAACAGTTTCAGAGGGGAAGAATCTAACAAATCAGCCAATCAGAAACAAGAATCGCCTGTGGCAGCCATGTTTATCAACAGATCAGGACGGAATGAGCAATCTTTATAGAGGACCTTCCATAGATGCTTCCTACCAAGTTTCGGTACATTTGGCTAAACAGTTTCAGAGGGGAAGAATCTAACAAATCAGTCAATCAGAAACAAGAATCGCCTGTGGCAGCCATGTCTATCAACAGATCAGGACAGAATGAGCAATCTTTATAGAGGACCTTCCATAGATGCTTCCTACCAAGTTTCGGTAGATTTGGCCAAACAGTTTCAGAGGGGAAGAATCTAACAAATCAGCCAATCAGAAACAAAAATCGCCTGTGGCGGCCATGTTTATCAACAGATCAGGACGGAATGAACAATCTTTATAGAGGACCTTTCATAGATGCTTCCTACCAAGTTTCGGTTCATTTGGCCAAGCAGTTTCAGAGGGGAAGAATCTAACAAATCAGCCAATCAGAAACAAAAATCGCCTGTGGTGGCCATGTTTATCAACAGATCAGGACGGAATGAGCAATCTTTATAGAGGACCTTTCATAGATGCTTCCTACCAAGTTTCGGATCATTTGGCCAAACAGTTTCAGAGAAGAAGATTTAAAAAAATAGGGCAATCAGAAACAAGAATTGCCTGTGGTGGCAATGTTTGTTAATGGATCGGGACGAAATGAGTAATCGCTATAGAGGACCTCCAATAGATGCATCCTACCAAGTTTTGGTACATTTGGCCAAGCAGTTTCAGAGAAGATTTTTAAAAATAGGCCAATCAGAAACAAGTATTGCCTGTGGGGGCCATGTTTGTTAACGGATCGAAACGAAATGAGCAATCACAACAGAGGACTTTCCATAGATGCTTCATACCAAGTTTCGGTACATTTGGCCAAACGGTTTCAGAGGAGAAGAATTTTTAAAATCAGCCAATCAGAAACAAGAATCGCCTGTGGCAGCCATGTTTGTTAATGGATCAGGACGGAAAGAGCAATCTTTGTAGAGGACCTTCCATAGATGCTTCCTACCAAATTTCGGATCATTTGGCAAAGTGGTTTCAGAAAAGAAGATTTTTAGAAATCGGCCAATCAGAAATAAGAATTGCCTGTGGTGGCCATGTTTCCTAACGGATCGGAACAAAATGAGCACTCTTTATAGAGGACCGCCCATAGATACTTCCTACCAAGTTTCGGTTCATTTGGCCAAGCGGTTTCAGAAGAGAAGAATTTTTAAAATCAGCCAATCAGAAACAAGAGTCACCTGTAGCGGCCATGTTTGTTAACGGATCGGGACGAAATGAGCAATCTTTATAGAGGACCTTCCATAGATGGCTCATTTGGCTGAGGGGTTTTAGAAGCATATTTATCTGTAATTCAATTCATAGAGATAACTGCATTTTGAATACATATATCTATATTTAAACTAGAGTTATCTCCCTTTTAACAGAAAACAAATATTTTTTAGAAATTAAACAAGAATCGCCTGTGGCAGCCATGTTTGTTAACGGATCAGGATGAAATTAGCAATCTTTATAGAGGACCTTCCATAGATGCTTCCTTCCAAGTTTCGTTGCCAGCAGTGGTGTAAAAAGAATGATTGGTTGTTGTGTGACATCAAATATCTCCTCTATAAAAGTGGCCCTGCATTCCATTACTAACTTAATCATTACATGTTATTTCCTTCTAATACGATTAAATGCTTTTAGAATCTAATCTACACCCCCAGACCTGGGGTAATGGTAATACATTGTAATGATTACTAGTATATTTTCCCAAAGTCATGCTATGTAATTTGTAATGATCAATTTTTCAATTCCAGGTAAATTGCAATTGTCATGATTAGTTTTGAAATGTTGCTGTAATGTCAATTATTTACTTTTCAATTACATTTGATGGTTTTTCTTTTAGTTTTGACGAGTTTTTTTTTTCTTTCAAATCAATGTTTCAAATGATTTTTAAAATACAGATTCAGTACAATTTGTATCTAGGACATTGCATTCATTGTATTAAATTTGATCTTAATGATCAAAGATCAATACCTATACACAACCTAATAATTGTCAAATAAAGGAATGATCTGCCCTTATATACATATATAATAAATACTATAGATTAATGTTAATGTAATATCCCTAAGGCATTTTTTGTCAACTTTCTCAAACACAAAACTGAACTGTTTTAACTTCTACTATTACAACTCTTAGTTTTTCTTTGTTGAGAAAGACTTCACACTGTTAACATGGAGGATAGTAATATATTAAGTTAATATGAATTGCCAAAAGACACACAGGGAAATTTTAAAGCCAAATGCAGACATTGCCCAGTTCCAATTTCAAGATTCATGTAAAGGTATGTTAATGTAGTTAAACATACTAAAGGGGGATATAGTTTGGTAAATATTGTCTTCTTATTCTTTTATCAACACCAAATACCTGGAATTTATCTTTTTTTAATCTTTAACTTTGAATATGGTTTGAATACATTGTGTAAGCAAATTTTATTTCAAAACACATGCCGGTACTGGAAGGTTGCTATAACTGGTAAATGTTGGAAAGATTTTTTAGATTCCTAATATTGATCTTTTTTTTTACAAATTTTTATCTATGCACATTTTTCCCTTATGCCTATGAATTAATTTTATTTTAACGCAAATCCTGGAATGTTGATGTAATGCACAAACCTGTAAATGGGGAACAAAAAGGAGGATATATATACACTCCGACAAAAGTTAAGCACCACCCTATATTTTTATCGATATATTTATTTACATCAATACTGTTAAAAAAATAAAATAGATATCACCATTTTTCTTACACTTCTTAAAAGACTACACCAAGGGCTCTAAAATTACCAATCTACGAAGTATTTATCATCCTGAAAGACATGACTATGACGTGGCAAAAATGGGGTTCAAAACAGGCGCTGGAAAAACGTAAAACCAGTTTGTCTTTGATGGAAGTTTTTAACATTCCATTAAAATACAGAGTCTTCAGATTTTAAGAACTTTTAAATGCATCTATTGTGCGTATATAAGGCATAAAAATCAATAATGAGTATATCCACTGCATTTATTGTGAAGTTCTGTAACACGCCTCGTCATGCTTCGCACAAGACGCCTAAGCCGTTCTTGGGGGAACTGTTGCCGCTCCTATAAGGTATCAGTTCTTAATTCGTCAATATTTTGACATTTTGGATTATGTTGTTTAATTTTTTGGCCAATAAAGTCCCATACATGTTCTATAGGGTTCATGTCTGGCGACATCACAGGCCATGGAAT